>PITA01013957.1:0-55467 GCA_004023965.1 Spilogale gracilis
TACATTATCCTTGGTTGCATATTTTTGTCATGTAACTTCCTGAATATGTCTTGCCAGCCCTTTCTGGCTTGCCAGGTTTCTGTGGAAAGGTCTGACGTTATTCTGATGGTCCTCCCTCTATAGGTAAGGGATCGCTTTCTCCTAGCTGCCCTTAAGACATATTCTTTGGTTTTATGATTCGAGAATTTTACTATTATGTACCTGGAGGTTTTTCTGGCCTCATTGTTCTTGGGGGGTGTCCTCTCTGCTTCTAGGACATGAACATTTGTTTCATTCCCCAGATTAGGGAAATTTTCATCCATGATTTGTTCAACAATATCTTCTAGGCTTCTCTCTCTCTCGACTCCTTCGGGGATTCCAATAATTCTGATATTGGAGTGTTTCATGGCATAATTTATTTCCCTTATTCTGTTTTCATGGAATTTTAGCTGTTTGCTCCAAGACTTCTCTTGCTCCTCCTTCTTGATCCATCTGTCTTCTAAATAACTGATACAATCTTCAGCTTCACTTACTCTGGCTGTTAGCATATTTAAATCAGATTGCATCTCATCTATAGCCTTTCTAACCTCAGCTTTCACTTATGTTACTATGGCTTCCACTTTGAGACTAATGTTCTTTTCTAAATTAGCCATTGCTTGGACGATTGCTGCCCTGAATTCCATTGCTGTCATATTATTTATGTTCATTTCCAGTAATTCTGTGACTGAGGTTGCAGTCTCGGGGTTCTTCTTCTGTTAGATGTTCCTTCTCTTAGTCACTGTGGCGAGGAGTGGTTGAGGGGGTGTATAGCTAAATATATCAGCCACTATCTGGGTGGATTGGTCACTGGAAGGTTTTGGAGCAATCAGAATTCACCCCCAAAAAGGGAGGAGAAAGAAAAAAGAAAACGGAAGAGAGAAAGCAAGAAAAGAAACCCCTGCCAGAGTGGGGCCTGGTGGTAGGATTTATATGTTACAAAACTGTTACAGGGTAGAGAGAAGGGCTATCAAGGGTAAATGAAGAGATCAAAAAGCAAAGCCCAACCTATATGACGCATTAGGGGAATATTTTGACACAGATGTTTAGGAGGTAGATAAGGAAACTCAATTTTGATTTTCTCCTTTGTCTCTATTAGGTTATGGGTTGGGTGTGACTCTTCAGCCCCTAATCCAATTAGCCAGACCATGGTCCCCACAATCCCTTTCTTCATTGCTTGCTTAAGTCAGCGAGGGTAACTTTCAAGTGCATATGTGAGCAGGAAGTAGATATGAGGATAAATGAGGAAAATCAAGTCTGACCTAAGAAGAACTTTGATTTTAGGGTAAAAGTAAAGTTTTTTTTTAATTAAAAAAACACACACACAATGCATGTAAACCTCCTTTTTTCCTTGCTGACCGATTAATTCCCTCCTAGTCACTCTCTCTTATCTCCCTTGTTCATGAAAAACTGCTGCCTTTGAGCTGTTCAAGAAGATGGTGCACTGTTTTGCCTGCCCCTGTGACTTCCCAAACTATATCAAGTGCTGCTATGATGATGATATTAAATAGCTGAAATTTTAGATAAATCCCTGGCCATAGTCTATGCACTTCTGCATGTTTCTCTGGCTTCTCTCCTGATTTTTTCTATGTCTATGTCTCAGATATTATTTTTTTTCAAGCTCAAAGTCAATGTAGACTCCCCTTGCTTGTGTACCATGATTGGTCTGTCTCTAAACAGATGCTATCTTCTTGAAAGTCATTTAACTATATATTCAACTCTAATTAAGCTCAAAACACTGTTTTCTTGAATGAATGAAAGAATAAATATCAATCTATATAAAACTCAGAAAATCTGATGAGTGCTCATTAATCTTGAAAAAGTCATCTTTCAACTTCAAGAGTCACTTAATTATTTCCTAATCTAAGAATCAAGCATCTCTTTTATTGTAAGAACACCAATTTTTACACAAGGCATTATGGGAAGGAAATCTTACAATCAAATGTGCTAAGTTAAGTATGTCTTTATTTTCACTTCTGAACCGTATTGTAATTTAGGAGATTGCATTCCTGACCAAATACTGGGCTCTAGATCAGAGCTAATGATTGACCACATGCCTTATAAGACATCTTATAATAATAAAAAAATAAGTAAAATTGATGGAAACAACAAAGGTATGTTTCCAATTGTAAAAATATGCTACAGAGAGTCACATTTTTTGTGTATTTTATTTTCTTTATTAGAATTTAGAAAACGTTTGAAGATGATTGGAAATGGCCCAGCAAAATACATTTAAAATGATTTCACAGATGACTTTTACTCCCCATTTATAACTTTGTCTGAAGTAAGCAGATGCATTCAAAATTACTCCCTGATTGGATAGCTACTTCAAGTTTTGTACAAGGTTTTCAGTGTGTGAATTTGCTACTACTGAAGTTGCTGGCAGTGACAATGATAGTGGTGATGATCAAGATTTTTTTTTCTCATTGAAAAATAACTTTCCAAACTAAAGTTTATCCAATTTCTTCCCTGCAACTCTCTCCTACCTCCCTTATTCATACAAAACCTAAGCCTTTGAGCTGCTCAGGGGTATGATGTGCTCCTGGTCTACTGTTGTGACTTTCCATGGCATCGAAATGCCTTACAATTACAGGGCCATTCACGGAGATGAATGAAGAGAAGTTTCAAAAAGCATACTCTTTGGAAACTGCCAGGATCCAGGCTGGCTGCTAATTCCGATTGCTCTAACAGCTTCCTTAGGTAAGGACATTAAGTAGCTCTGAATTGGTAGACCAGAGCATTTTTAGCATTTTAAGAGAAATGATTGAAGGTAGAGGAGAGAGAAGGCAGTATGGTCATTGTTCCCTAACTAAATTTTAAGTGCCTTGATGTTCAAGACACATAACTGATAATGCTCCCTCTTCCCCATCCCAGTCTGTCCCCTAAACACATAGAAAGTACTTAGCATTGATCTAATAGCTAATTAGTTATTGGATTAACCTAGCTCCTCATTCTATTAAAAAATGTTAGGTTGAACAAGGACTTTACACAGGTGGTAAAGCAAGTTGGTTACAGCAAGATCACTTTCTTTTAGGGGATGAGAGGGATCTATCAGGCAGATGACTTATCTAGGGCCTACCAGGTGACTCCTGGCTGACTGACTATTTTAAGATGCCATTTCTGGGAAATCTGAAACTATAACTAAGCTAAGTCTGGATTTGGTGACATAGGGCTTAACGTAAGAGACTCCATTTTGGATCTCCTGTCTTGCTTCTTACAGCTGTCAGAAAAGTCATAAAAAACCTTTTAAATGGACTTTTAAATATAGATCCATATCTCTGGATGTCTTGACTACTTCTCCATTCCAGATTATCTTTCCCTCTCATTCTCTTGGAGCTATTTTATAATTCTTTAAGTTACATAAAACTGATATTAATGCAAAAAGATTCTTTCCATTTTATAGATTTGTTGTGTTTGTTGGAGTGCACTTGACTATTGCCCACAGACCAGGTTTTATATATGTATATTTATATATAAACAGACCAGGTTTTATATCTATTTTCAAACTCATCTCAGCCTTCCTTTACTTCATATAAGCATATGTTTCTTTTAATTCTTTTTTGACCTCATGCGACATCTTACAGGCTCCCTCACTGATTAATGAGTTAAATAAAAATATTTTAAATTTTATTTTATGTTTGTATTAAAATCATAATTATACTCTTTTAAAAATTATTTTATAACAAGTTGGTAGATGACTCATACCCTAAAATAGCTTCTTTCCTTCAAAAGGGCTCAGTGAGGACTCTGGTAGATGCACCAAATTATATTAGAGATTTATGTGTAGTCCTAACCTTATTCCCCAAACTTCCTATGTATAATTTTAAGTGCATTTACAGTCACATTTCCCAACAATAGCTAACTTCTACATAATGCTTTGCAGCTTGCAAAATGTTTTGTACCTTATATAATAAGTTGAACAAGATCATTATGAATTTCACTTTGTAGATGAGGAGCTAAGAGGGTTCAGTGTTTTGTCTGACATTACGTGAATAGAAACTCAGGTCTTCGAAGATCAATTCGGTGTTCTTTCCTCTATACTACCACACCACACAACACTAAACCCTCTTCAAATTTCAAAGTGCCTCTTGAAAAATCAAAGTCAATTCAATTAGGTTTGAGACCATTTTAGAGTTAAGGATATTTTATTTGAATATGCCAATAATTTGCAAATTGATATTTAGTTGTATTTTGTACATTAACTTTCTTTTAATCACATTACTCAATTCACCTATAAAATTATTGCCAGAGTAATTTATGATAGTATTCATTTTTCTGAAGGAAGAAAAGAAATTAACATTTATTAAATGTCTGCAATGTAGCAGGTCTTTTTAACCTACTCTATTTTTTCACTTAATCTTCAAAATAACCTTGTAAGGTAACTTTCATGTCTTCATTTTACTGTTGGTGATGATAAATAATATAAATCAGTGGCACCATTTGTTGACCATTCACATATCATCTGATACATTCATCACAACAATCCTATCAGGCCAGTTACATAAATAAAAATTAAATCACAGGAGCATTAGGGGATGATCCCAACATCATATGGTTAAGATTTGAACTTACGTTCAAAATTCGTGTTCTCCACAACTACTTAGTGGTTCAGAGTAGCACGGACTATTGTTGTTTTGTTGTTGTATCATTGTCAGTGTGACAGTGTCCATTCTGCATGGATCTTTGTACTCAGGATTTTGAAGAATCAATGGGGCCTCTGGTCTTGGGTGTCTTACAGTCTAATAGTGACACAGGATTGAAGCAACAGATGGAATTAGAGTTGGGGAAAAAAGGGACAAGAAGATTCTTGACAATGGCTAGAAATGCAAGAGGAATTTCTTTTCTAGGGATCTAGAGGACCGGGGATATGAAGTCTCTAAGGTGATCTTCCTGTTTACTCCAAGCCCTCACTTTTCCCAATCTTCAGTCCAGGGTAAATCTACTCTTTTGAAGAAAAGAAAAAGAGTTGCTTTTCTTCCACCTCTGTAATTTGTTACAAAATGAACTCTTGTGAAAGTTTTGAGAAATTAAAGATTATAACAAATGCAAAACAACCCAATGAGCTTTTAAAGCACAGTTGGTACTGAGTCAAGTATAAGGCTCAGAGCTCCATGTTACTGGTCAGATAGAGAGGCAATAATAAGAACATGGAGCTCTCTAGCCCACTCCAGGTCTGGCGTTCTTGTCTAAGACAATGACCCTCTAACTGGAATTAACAAGCCAGGTGGAAATTGAAGCTGCCATTGCTGAAGAGCTGTTAGAGATCCTTCATGCTGTTTATGTGGCTTCCTGGTTTAAGGGGATTCTGGTGCAGGAGACTTGTGGGTTTGCTTGCTGAGCAGCTTTGGTCGACTGTGGGAAACCAAAGAAGATGGGAGATGTGGTGGGCACCAACCCTCAGGTAAACATGACCCAACTGTCAGAAGTAGAAGAATGTGAAGGCCTGGGGCCCGGGGAAGATTCCAGAAGGGATTGCTGCAAGATGGTATATATGTTTTGGAGCAGAAGTGACTGATCACCTAGGAACCATCTAGAGTGTACTAAGGACAAATTTCAAAACATGTCCAGTGAAGAATGTTCCTTGCTGACAAGTTGGGCAAATGCACTATAGATGGAGAGTTTGGATTTTAGTAATTAATTTGTCAAAGTTACTGGTTTATATGTGACAGGACATATTAGAGCCTCTTACAGAAGATTACGGTTTGCTCTCTGTTAAGGTCTGAAAGTCTGTGGTTTGCTGTGTGATTCCCAAGTTAGCAGTTTCTAGAAAACACTGATGTACAATGTATTGGACAACATCTGTAAGATGGCAGAACACAGAGAACAGCACAGATGAAATCTATTTTGAACACTGACATTTTTATATGTATTTTTAAATTTAAATTCAATTACATTTTTTATCCATGTGTCCACTTTTTCTTTTGCATGAATCAAATGTATAAACCTTCACATCCCTCTGTCCTTCCTCTGCCCAACCACGAAAGGCTTTCTTTTGCAGTGGGAGTTTTCCAATTGTCAAGGAAGGATGAAAAGCTTCCCTTCCTCAGCCTTGTCCAGGCTTCTCTTTCCAGAAAGGTACTGGGTAAGGTTGGATGACTTTTAGCCTTTTGACCCTTGTCCCTCTCTGGCACTGGGATGTTCTCTGTTGTCCAGACTTTCTTCACTGGCCACATACCACATATTCTCACAGCAGGCTGAGAAGATTTTTGTTTTCCTCCAATGGCAGACTCTATCAGGTTTCCTATGTTTATAAATATGGGTCTTCAAGCTTTGGGGAGAAATAATTTTCATTTTTTTATTTTTTTATTTTTCTGTGGAATCAAGCATATCTCCACCTCCCTTCTAAAGGTTACATAAACAAGTGGAACTGGAGAACGTTTTTTCTTCCTCAAAAACAAGGAAAAATGAAGCATTCTTCTCTTCCAAGAATGGCCATGTGTATGCTAGTGTTCTAATAAAAAAACCACAAATGAATTATTTCCTACTAGAGTATGTGCTTGTGACCAGGAGGAGACTTGGAACAGTGCTTACTGGGTAAGTCGTTTTGAAACCATAAACAACAGCTTAATTAATCCATCCTTTGGCTTACATTTTACCAGAGGTAGGAGAGCTTTGAATTTTTAAAAAGTGTAGTCACTGATTCTGAAGGGACAGGGGGACAACTAAGAGTACATGACCTACCACAAAACAGAAAAAAAAGAATATGCTTTCCATCTCCCTTTTAAGTTATAATTTTTGTAAACTAGCAAAAAGATTGAATTCCATCTGTCTTATACTATGTGCAATTTGAAACAAGAGCGGGGAGGAAAGGAAAACAAGCCTGTGGGGGATGGGAGGAATAAAAAGACAACTGGGTCTTTGATCTAGTTATAAGCAAATTTATAGAGAAGCAAATACAGATATATCCAGGTAGAGACTTAGACAGAAATTCTCTAACAGGGAAACACACACACACACACACACACACACACACACACACACACGGAGAGAAACAGTGAAGTAAACATATGGCCAAAGCACACAGAGACCTCGACAAATGAATTAGAAACATACACATTTTAGAGACCCACACATTGAGAGAGCTGGAGAGAAATTAAGGTGCTTGGAGAAACAAGGAGAAGAGGTGTATGGGACATGGAGAGCCCCATATCTTGAATGATTTCCATTGTTCACATGCTGTCTCGGGCTCCTTGCAGGGCAAGAGGAATTTATAAATGCAGATTCTGAATCTTGCCTCCAACATTTTCTAATTGTGCAAAAACAGACTAGCTACTTAGCTTCTCTGAGGCTCAGTTCCTTTATCTCTAAAATACCTATTATTGCAAGGTTTTGAAAGAACTAAATGACATAAAGTGTTTGCTCATTGCCTGGTTCAGAATTAGTACTCAATAGATCATGAGTAATATTATTATTAACATTCATAACAAGACCATGGTGTAGGTGTTATCATTTTTTATACTGATAAGGAAATTGAAAATCAGAGACATCATCTAGCTTGCCCAAGCTACAGAATTATTGCATGGTTGAGCTCCACTTGAGCTCAGATCTCTCTGGCTCAAAAACCCATACTCCTTTCCCTGCACCATGGCTGAAACTTACCTACCTCACCTAAAATGTTACATTTGTGTATGTGCATGAGGGTGCCTATGTGCAGTTGTGGTGGGAACATGGTAATATGACTCTTCCTCTAAACTTTAAAAAATTGTCCTATGTGTTCAGATCTTATTATGCAAATTATCTTTCATCCTATGAGGAATTTTTAGATAGTTCTCAAACTCTTCTTCCTATGTATCAATGATGAAGATTTTTATTTTACAGCTCAATGAAGTGAGCTTCTGGAAACTTCTCAGAGGTGCTTTGACCTTTTGGATACTGCTACCACAATCCATCTTGTTTTTCTGTAACCACGGGTGTGAATGGTATGTCCTTTGTGCTTTTCAGATGGGGTAAAATTAAGCAAAAGAATTCACCAAACCCATACTGTTGAGGCTATTTTGATCCCAAACATCCTCAATAGGATGGGTTAATGCCATTTGTAAAATTGCATTCAGTCCTCTTGGTGAGAAATCATTCCTTACTAAGGATCCCCAAGTGTGTGGCTCAGTCTTCAAGGGATCACTCTCTCTGTCTCTCTCTCTTTTTCTAACTGTTTCTAATGCAATCAAACCGTCCTTCTCAGGAACTTCTGTTGGGTTTCTTTGCCTATGACCCTGTCTATCTACTGAACTCAAAGCTACCTAAGAGCAGGACTTCTGTCTTTGTATCACCAGGACCTGGTATAATGTTTGTTATAGGCAGGCACTAAATGCTTATTAACTGAGTACACGAATCCCTTCTGAGGGCTCCCAAAGAAGCCAATCTGTTCTTTGACCATAATTTTCATCTTCTCCTATTGCATTTTAAGTATTTGATATTGTATCTAAGTAACTGATACCTATGTCCTAGCTCAAGAGTAGGTCCAGTACTTGTTCATCTTTATGTCCCCATTGTGCCTAAGATCGTGCCTTAAGGCCAGAAGAGTGCAACAAATATTTTATGGTTCCTGTCTTTAGTAAGCTTTTCTCCTACACTCTTTCCTTAAGTTAGACAGAATTGTGAAAAAATCTCTTCAAAAACTGCTTTTATTCCTCCTCAGAAATAAAGTTCTTATTTTGCAAATGGGGCTCTGTCTGTGGCTCAAAGCCATGAGATTCAACCACTTCATGTTAGCTTTTCCTTTTATGGACTCATTCCGAGGAAGCAATTGCCCAGGACGGTGCAAATGTGCCACCTGATTGCTAAAAGCCGTGCACTTGGCACTGGGATCTGACCCACAAATGAGCAAAATCCTCAGAAGTTTTTTTCAACTGCTATGTCAAAAAATTTTTTTTTCCAACCCCCAACCTAAAATCTGGATTTTCACAACATTTCTGTATCTGGTCTGTGCCAGATGAATCTGCTCTGGATTATACATTTCCATATGAGCATCGGTGGATCTGGGTTGCTCGTGTGTGTCTTGTCCCCGCAGGGCAAGGTTCAGGGCCTCTTCTTTGGCATGGAGATCATGGAGAATCTGTATGTGAAGGGCTGATGTGTTAGTGTGTGTCTGTCTCTTGAAGTTTAGGTTTTGCTTAATCAGTCTAAAACATGGCTGTTTGGCATTTCTCTGACGTTCTTCATTCGTGAAGGGAAAATAAAAAAAGGAGGGTGGATTGACCCAGATAAGAGTGCTCCATGAATAGGGTGCCAGAGCTTTTCTCTCACTTGCTCAGGCCAGCACAGAGAAGGTGTCGTGGTTGTTGACGGACATATCTAGCGTCCACTGACCTGCACCTCTGCAGTAGGGGGAAGCAAAGAGGAAGAGAGAAGCAGAACGGCCCTCTGGGATAGTGAGCTCCTTAAAGGTGGGCTCTGGTCTCGACAGCCAAAAAGTCCTATAAGCAGCCACTAGCTTGGAGTGTAAGCTTCGAAGTGACAACCTCTTCAGGAGAGCAGAGTCCATAAAGCTGAGAAAGGTGGAGATGGGAGAATTCAGAAGACAGAGGGAAGAAGCCAAGGCGAAGAGTTATCAACAGGCTATGGAGGGCAGGCCCCTTTCTTGGGGAGGCCTCCCGGGATGGAGGTCTAGGTCCTTTGGAGGGTTGCTGGCTCTCAGTCATAATTGCTTTCAGAGTTTTCAAATTGTTTTACGGTCTCTTTGAAAGATCACCTTCCATTTGATCTAGGCCCAGCCAATTTATCAGAACGTGTTTATGATATACAGACACATACATGCATACTCGCTGCCAAATTCCCTGAATTTTTGCTGGAATATTATATGACATATTCCGTGAGTGGGGCAGTCAAGTGAGACACATGCTCTTGTTGTTATTCTGCGAGGTATTTACAATGATACACAGAGTCAAGTGTCGTGGAAATATGTTTTTTTAAGGTGGACCTCATGTCTATGGGTTTCTATAGGTGAGGCAGCTGGGGCCCAAACCGGTGAGGCCACTTAACCCCAGGCCCTTCTCTCTATCCTCTATCCCTCCCTTCCTCTTTCACCAACAAGCTCTCTGGAACAATCTTAGGCTGCCCTGGGAGTCTAGGTGTGTGCAAAACATAAATAGACGTATGCATAGACTTTCTCTTATTCTTACAGATGGTCTTTCAGAGAAAATTATTTTAGAGCCTAATATGACAATCACCAAAACGATGGCCAATCCCACCCAAGTGGCTTTTATAACATAACATTTGTATCACCTGATTTGTGCACTTAAATAAACAAGAATGATAATAATAGCAGTAAGGATAGGAATGCTGTTCAAAACCAGCTAGGCAATGGCAAAATGATGTCACTTCACCCTGTGGCTACAGCCCTAGTTAGAGGTTTTATTTTATCCCATTCTGGGAATGAAGAAACTGAAGCCCAGAGTGGTCAAGTAAGCCTTTGGGTTACGCACTTGGCAAGTGTGGACTCCAGATTCACATGCTGGTTTTTCCCGGTTCCAGAAACCCAGGTCTTCACCTCTGTTTTAGATCCCTTGCCTGGGCTCCAGTCCCACCACACACAGTTCTGCTTAACTAAGTTTATGCTTGCACTTTCTTCCCAGGTCCCCAAATAGAAGTGCCTGGATGCATTCCTAGGGTCTTAAGTCTTCTGCCAGTGCTCCTTCCAGGCGTGTGTCAAAATACCACTTCCCTTCTACCCTCCCCTTGGCACACCCTTGCCAGCTCCTGGGGCCTTTCAGCTCCCTGCTACCTCCCCAACTCCCTCCGAATGCTGCCTGCTTACCAGCTCTCCCCTCCTGAGTCTGGCCTCCTTAGAGAACATTTTAGTCTTTCTGTTTGTTTGCTTGCTTGCTTGCTTGCTTGGCTCGCTTATTTTTTCTCATTTGAAAAAGACAGACCAGGGCAAGATTACTAGGCTGTGCCTGGCTCTCTCTCCCCCACCGGGCTCCTGAGTGGCTGAGTCTGCTCCTCAGTGTGCTGGTTTATACTTTTAGCTTATCTCTTTTTTCCCCTCCTTCCTACCTCTTAAACAAATGTTATTAGGTCTCAAAAATTTTATATAACTTCTAATCTCAAAGTTTAGGTCAAGTTGCTTTCTTAATGTCATAAGAATGCTTCAAGTATATTTTGAACTTTACAAAAATAGGATTTCTTTCTTGTTCAATTAAACATTTCAACATAAAATATTTCAAAGTTTAGAAAGGTTTAGAGAATAGCATAAACACTCAGATACTCACCACCCCGCTTTTTGAAATCTTAACATTTGGCCCTTTTCTTTTTCAGATTTTTTTTTAAAGAAAGGAGAGCAATTCCTAATTCTGAAATTTGGTAGTGAGAAGGAAACAGGGAAGTGTGGTTCTTGTGTCAGCTATACTTCAGGATAGCTAAGTAGCCCTTGCAGATGAAGAAAGATCCTTTTCTTTCTGGACAGACTAATTCAGACTAACACAGTGAAAAAAATGATGGAATTAGAAAAGAACCATTTACAACCTGAGATAAAATCATCCGTCCAGGCGGTGAGCATCGGTGGGTGGAATGACTCAGTGAAAGCTGATGGGAAGCTTTGCCCAGGAAGGATTGCAAGACCACCATCTCTGTTATTTGCATACATTTTCACATCACGAAAACACGGGGCATCTCCAGATCCGGTGCAGGAGAAATCTTCAACATAACCTAGAAAGTTCTCTTACTGAAAAAAATTGACCCTGAATTTGGAAAATGTCTAGTTTAGAGATAATTACTGAATGAAGGCATTTGCTTTAAAACAGTCGAAACAGGGGCACCTGGGTGGCTCAGTTGGTTAAGCGACTGCCTTCGGTTCAGGTCATGATCCCTGAGACCCGGGATGGACTCCCACATCCGGCTTTTTGCTTGGCGGGAAGCCTGCTTCTCCCTCTCTCACTCCCCCTGCTTGTGTTCCCCCTCTGGCTGTGTTTCTCTCTGTCAAATAAATAAAATCTTTAAAAAAAAAATAGTCTCCTTCTCTTTCTCCCTCTGCCCCTACCTCCCCATCTAAACAAACAAAAATTTAAAAATAGAACAAAAACAGTAAAAACAACAACAAAAAATCACAAATAAATTTGATTGACGTCCCTGAGTGAACTCCTCCCTAATCTCATTCTTCTCCTTACTTTACAAAAAGCATCTAAATTTGATGTTTGCTATTTCCACCCATATTTGTTTTTATTTCTCCATATGTATGTACCCATAAGTGACATATGGTATTAGTTTTTATAACTTTGAACCTTCCATAAGTGGGATTCTATTGCATACAATAGAATAGTATATAGTGGTATATCATTTTATAACTTCTTTTTTATATAACATTACCATTTGTAAATTTATTTATCCCCATCTATTTAATTGATTTATTGTCCATTATAAGAATATTCCATAATTTCTTTATAGATTCAAATGTTGACTGGCATTTGGGCTGTTTTCAACTCATCACTGTTACTAGGAATGCAGCAATCAACATTCCTGTGTATATTTCATGGTGCACATTTGCTAGAAACCTTTTGGAAGCAGATTTGATGAGTTGAAAGGATTTACATTTTTATCTTTACCAGAAATCAAGAGATTACCCTCTGAAAGTATTGAAACTGTTTATATGCCCAACACCATTTATAAAAGTATATGAGTTTCCACATGTTTGCCAACACTCAGGATTATCAGTTGCTAATAGAATAACTCTGAATCATGCAATTTGGAGATTTTCTCACAAGAGACTTGAACTTTCTAGAGCAAGTCTCTGAATGAAAGCATATTGAAATTGGAGAAATAACACAAATTTATAAAACACAAAGCCTACATATATCCCAGGTTTCCTGCATCAGATCTTCGATGTACTGTAGTCATCCTACCACTGGTACCTGAAAATCCTGAAATCAAGCAGCAGCCAGGATTTAAACAAACCTTAGAGGAAAAAGCACCAGTAATGAACGATGGAAGAGGTCATACATGGAGGGATGAAGGAGCTGGTACTGTATTTCCGTGGGGAGCACGGCCACCTGGCTTTATAAGCCTCTGCTGGTCCCTCATCCCAGTGAAAGGCTGGGGCGGGGATGTCCAACTGCACATTTGATGATGTAATCACAGGCATGATTAACAATCACACGTAAGCTGCTCCATGTTTGGAAAAGTGGGCAGAGACTCATTTTAGGGGACAAGAAAGGAAGCCATATAAAGCAAATAGCTTGGAGTAATTATTTTGAAAAAAAAAATGATCGTGACATATTTTTGGTGTACAAACAGTATGAAGAATAGTACAAGTATCCATAATTGAAGTTAATAAATGAAACATCATCAACTCAGTGGAAACCACCGATGACGCTCTTATGTTGAATTCAGAGTTCATAATTCCCAGGCATGTTACTCTGTCGTTACTAGCAGGAATATGCCCCAAAGGTGGATAGGACATATTGTTTAAATGACTGTCTACTCTGTGAATTATACTAAAATTTGTTTTTCCCTGAACATTAAGGTTCTTGTGGGTTTTTTTTAAGATTTTTATTTATTTATTTGACATAGAGAAACACACCTAGAGAGAGAACACAAGCACGGGGAGGGGGAGAGGGAGAAGCAGGCTTCCTGCAGAGCAGGGAGGCTGATATGGGGCTCGATCCCAGGATCCTGGGATCATGACCTGAGTTGGAGGCAGATGCTTAATGACTGTGCCACCCAGGCGCCCCAGGAATATTAAGTTTTTAAAAATCTTTCTTATGTGTAGCTTTCTCGCACTCATTTTTGCTGTTATAAAGCTCTATAATTTTATTACATGAATATGCCACAATTTATTTATGCATCATCTGGTAAAGAACTTTTAGACTGTTCCATTTTTCATTGTTATGATACTGTACACGTCTTCTTATTTGCGTACCAGCATGGCCCTAGGGTTTGTACCAGGGAGTGGAATTTCTCCATGTAGGGCATGAGAATCTTCAGCTTTGCCAAACTGATCCTTAGTTTGGTACTCTTGGTGTGCACACATCAAAGCACCTTACTTCTAATGGTTTTACATTTTAGCCAGCACTTGGTGCTACCCGATTCAAACATTTCTCCTCAATTTAATGGGCGTGAAATGGTTTTATCGAAGTGTTCTTAATTTATACTTTCTAATTGTTAACCTAAATGCATGCTACTCCTTCTTTGCAACACTTGTTTAGATCTCGTGCTCATTGTTTTTGTTTTTTGTTTTTTCTATTGAATTGTCTTTTGTGAGTATACAAGTGGAGAATGTGTGAGCATTTGTGTGTTGGTGTATGTGTGCAATTTGTAGGAATTCCTGATAACGGTGAGGAAATTTGTACAAAATCTACTCTGCCCAGAAATTGTTTAAATTTCTCCCAAAGCCAACATTGCCTAAAATATAATCCTGTCTTCTGTCCCTCCCTCAGTCCACCTTGAAGGAAACAAAGCAACCTGTGAAGCAGTGTGCATTCCTGGGAGTTTCTTTTTCTTTTTTGAAAAAGATTTATTTATTTTAGAGAGAGAGCATAAGCAAGGGAGTTTCGATGCTTTCCCTGATCTCTGTGATAAGAAATAGGGAGAGAACTTTCTAGAACTTAGACATGTGTACTCCTCCTAGTTTTATCAAGACATAATTGGCATACAGTAAAATTTGTATTTAAAGAGAACAATTTTATACATTTTGGCATGTGTTGTACCCCTGAAACTATCATCACAATCAAGATAATAAACCTGTCACCCCTCCAAGTCCTCCTCATGCTTCTTTATAATCCTTCCTGTCCCTGTTCCCAGATAATCCCTGCTCTGTTTTTACCACTAAAGATTAGTTTGTATGTTACTGAATGTGTGATCCTACCATATGCTTTTTTTTGTCTTGCTTATTGCACTTTGCAAAATTATTTTGAAATTCATCTATGTCGTTCAGTTCCTTTTTATTTCTGAGTAGTATTCCACTGTGTGTATATACAACAGTTTGATTTCTCAGTTTACCTGTTGATTGGCATTCATGTTGTTTCCTATTTGGGGGCAATTACCAAAAAAGCTTCTATTTGTGTACAAGTCTTTATAGGAACATGCATTCCATTCTCTTGAGTAAAGAGGAATGGAATGGCTAGATCATAGGGTAGGGTATGTTTAGCTTTTAGGAAACTGCTAAAATTTTTTTCAAAGTTGCTGTACCATTTTACATTTCCACTCACCATGTATGATATGAGAGTTCTAGTTTTTCCACATTTTTGCTAATATTTGGTGTGGTCACTCCTTTTGCTTTGCTATTCTAGTATAGTGGAATATCATGGTTTCAATTTGAGTTACATTTTCTTGATGACAAACAATGTTGAATATCTTTTTATGTGCTCATATTCTATCTGTATCCTCTTGGGTGAAGTATATATTCAAATCTTTCCCCCATTTTGTTATTCAGATTGTTTACTTTCTGATTTTGATTTTGGAGACTACTTTCTAGTATTTGGAATTCATGTGCTTTATAAGATAGTATGATTTACAACTGTTTTCTCCCACTCTAGCTCGCCTCATTTTCTTAACATAATCTTTGGAAGAGCATGGTTCTTAATATTGGTGAAGTTCAATTTATCAATTTGTTCCTTTATGAATCATGCTATCAAGATCACATATAAGAAATCTTTGCCAAGGGGTGCCTGTGTGGCCCAGTCCTTAGGCATTTGCCTTTAACTCAGATCATGAACCCAGGGTCCTGGAATTGTGCCTGCATTGGGCTCCCTGCTCGGCAGGGAGCCTGCTTCTCCCTCCCCCACTCCCACTGCTTTTCTTCCCTCTCCAGCTGTATCTCTCTCTGTCAAATAAATAAATAAAAATCTAGAAAAGAAAAGTAAAGTAAAGTAAAGTAAAGAAATATTTACTTAACTCACAAAGGTTTTCCCAAAGATTTTTTTTCTAGAAGTCTTTTAGTTCTAAATTTTATACTTTGGTCTCATATATTAAGTTAATTTTTATATATGATGTAAAGTATGGATTCAAGCTTTTGTTTTGTTTTGTTTTGTTTTGTTATGGCTATACAATCATCCTAACATCATTTGTTAAAAAGACTGCTCTTTCTTCATTGGATTTGTGTATTTGTTAAAAATCAGCTGTCTGCATATGAACTTGGAATCTTTAAGCTGACCAGTTTCTCCCTTTGGCTACTATTGAATTACCAGTTCCACATTCTTGCTCTCTCTGAAAGCTGTCCTCCACCCTTTCTTTAGTCAGTTCAATCTTTCCTAATTACATGTTAGCTTCGTAGTTGCAATGGTTTCCCAGACTGCCTCCTTGAGACTACCCTAAATCATCGTGATGGTCTTGGGTTTTCCCAAATCTCTATTCCTATATTTCCAGATTATCTTTGGTTTTTAATCTAAGGATAATAAGAGCCATTAATTTTACTAATTCTTCTTAATTCATTGTTAAAACTCCACAGATCTGGGCACCTGGGTGGCTCAGTGCGTTAAGCCTCTGCCTTTGGCTCAGGTCATGATCTCAGGATCCTGGAATGGAGGCCCGCATTGGGCTCTCTGCTCTGCAGGGAGCCTGCTTCCTCCTCTCTCTCTGCCTGCCTCTCTGCCTACTTGTGATCTCTCTCTTTCTGTCAAATAAATAAATAAAAATCTTAAAAAAAAAACCTCCACAGATCCAACATGTCACTCCCAAATCTTAACACAATATGATATTAGAATTTTGACCAGTTCTTGAGGACCACTACCAATATTTGCTTCAGCTATTCTACAAGGTGGTAAGATTTTTTTTTTTTTATTTTCAGTGTTCCAAGGTTCATTGTTTATGCCCCACACTCAGTGCTCCAGGCAATACATGCCCTCAGTACCCACCACCACCATCCCCCCTCCCCTCCCTCCAAGACCCTCAGTTTGTTTCTGAGTCCAAAGTCTCTCATGTTTCCTTTCCCTTCCCGAATTACCCTACTTCCCATTTCCTTTCCTTCTCCTACTGTCCTCTATTTTATCCTTTATGCACCGCAAGTAAGTGAAACCATGTGATACTTGACTTTCTCTCCTTGGCTTATTTCACTTAGCATAATCTCCTCCAATCCAGTCCCTGTTGCTACAAAAGTTGGATATTCACCTTTCTGATGGAGGCATAATATTCCATTGTATATATGGACCATATCTTCTTTATCCATTCATCTGTTGAAGGGCAACTTGGCTCTTTCCACAGTTTGGCGATTATGGCCATTGCTGCAATGAACATTGGGGTACCTATGGCCCTTCTTTTCGCTACATCTGTATCTTTGGGGTAAATGCCCAGTAGTGCAATTGCAGGGTCATAGGGTAGCTCTATATTTAATTTTTAAAGGAATCTCCACACTGTTTTCCAAAGCAGCTGCACCAGTTTACATTCCCACCAACAGTGTAAGAGGGTTCCCCTTTCTCCACAGCCTCTCCAACACTTGTTTCCTGTTTTGTTAATTTTGGCCATTCTGACTGGTGTGGGGTGGTATCTCAGTGTGGTTTTGATTTGAATTTCCCTGATAGCTAGTGATGATGAACATTTTTTTCATGTGTCTGTTAGCCATTTGTATGTCTTCTATGGAGAAGTGCCTCTTCATGTCTCCTGCCCATTTTTTGATGTGATCATCTTCTTTTGTTGAGTTTGAGGGTTCTTTATAGATCTTGGATATCAGTCCTTTGTCTGTAGTGTCATTTGTGAATATCTTCTCCCATTCCCTGGGTTGACTCTTTGTTTTGTTGACTGTTTCCTTTGCTGTACAGAAGCTTTTTATTTTGATGAAGTCACAAAAGTTCATTTTTGCTTTTGTCTCCTTTGCCTTTGGAGACGTGTCTTGAAAGAAGTTGCTGTGGCCAATGTCAAAGAGGTTACTGCCTATGTTCTCCCCCAGGATTTTGGGGGGGGAGATTCCTGTTTCACGTTGAGCTCTTTCTTCCATTTTGAGTTTATCTTTGTGTGTGGCATAAGAGAAGGGTCTAGTTTCATTCTTCTATATGTAGCTGTCCAATTTTCCCAGCACTATTTATTAAAGAGACTGTCTTTTTTTTCCATTGGATATTTTTCCTGCTTTGTCAAAGATGATTTAACCATAGATTTGTGGGTCCATATCTGGACTCTCTACTATGTTCCATTGGTCTATGTGTCTGTTTTTGTGCCAGTACCATGCTGTCTTGGTGATCACAGCTTTGTAATAAAGCCTGAAATCAGGTAACATGATGCCCCCAGCTTTGTTTTTCTTCTTCAACAATTCCTTAGCGATTTGGGGTCTTTTTTTGGTTCCATATAAATTTGAGGATTGTTTGTTCTAATGCTTTGAAAAATGTTGGTGGAATTTTGATCGGGATGGCATTGAAAGTATAGATTGCTCTGGGCAGTATAGACATTTTAACAATGTTTATTCTTCCGATCCATGAGCACGGAATGGTCTTCCATCTTTTTGTGTCTTCTTCAATTTCTTTCAGGAGTGTTCTATAGTTCCTTGAGTACAGATCTTTAACTTCTTTGGTTAGGTTTATTCTTAGGTATCTTATGGTTTTTGGTGCTATAGTAAACGGAATCGATTCTCTGATTTCCCTTTCTATATTTTCATTGTTAGTGTATAAGAACACAATTGATTTCTGTGCATTGATTTTGTATCCTGTCACATTACTGAATTGTATGAGTTCTAGTAGTTTGAGGGTAGAGTATTTTGGGTTTTCCATATAGAGTATCATGTCGCCTGCAAAGAGAGAGAGTTTGACTTCTTCTTTGCCAAGTTGAATACCTTTTATTTCTTTCTGTTATCTGATTGCTGTTGCTAGGACTTCTAACACTATGTTGAACAGTAGTGGTGAGAGTGGGTATCCTTGTCTTATTCCTGATCTCAGAGGGAAGGCTGTCAGTTTTTCCCCATAGAGAATGATATTTACTGTGAGTTTTTCATAGATAGATTTTTATGAGCTTGAGGAATGTTCCCTCTATCCCTATACTTTGAAGAGTTTTGATCAGGAATGGATGTTGTATTTTGTCAAATTCTTTTTTTTGCATCAATTGAGAGTACCATGTGGTTCTTCTCTCTTCTCTTATTGATTTATTCTATGACGTTGATTGATTTGCAAGTGTTGGACCACCCTTGCATCCCTGGGATAAATCCCACCTTGTTGTGGTGGATAATCTTTTTAATGTATTGTTGGATCCTATTAGCAAGGATCTTATTAAGGATCTTGGCATCCATATTCATCAGCGATATTGGTCTGAAGTTCTCCTTTTCGATGGGGGTCTTTGTCTGGTTTGGGGATTAGAGTAATGCTGGCTTCATAGAAAGAGTCTGGAAGTTTTCCTTCTGTTTCTATTTTTTGACAAGTTGGTAAGATTTTAATGGTCCTTACTGATGTTGGTTCTTGCTGGACCACACTAATTAATACCTCATATCACCACTTAAGAACATAGTGTCTAAAGTTGGAGCATACTCACTTATGCATTAGTTACTTTTGAACACCTGCTATGTGCCAGGCACTTAACTAGTGTTATGAGGATAAACAGATGGATAAGACTTTTGATTTCCAAGATATTTCAATTCTAATATGCTCTGTACTTTTAGGTCCCAAGGCCACTGAAAGAGTCTAGGAAACAATGCCACATAGGTTTCAGAACCGAGATCTACATTTTTTTTTTCCTACAGAAAAGACTACGACCATCATTAAGAGGGGAAAAAAAAAAAGCTTTCTGACTCAAATCAGACATTCTAATTCAAGAGTGGTGGGATTTGGTTGGTAAAGACAAGCTCTGAGAAGGGATGAAGCTTGCAAACAGAACCAAATGCCAGAAGGTAGAAGCCAAACCGCTGAAAGAGTCACTTTGGACCAGTGAACATTTGTCAGAAAAGAATAAGAGTGAACCAGTGAAGAATTATCTTTACCTCTTGACTTGGAAGTGTCTATGTGGGAGAGTGGGTAAAAGTGAATTTGAGCCTCAAGGATCAAAGATGTTGGATAAAAGTTCAGTTGGTATTACCTTTCCTATAGAGGGATCACTGAGGGAGGGAGAGTCCAGACATGTCCCAGAGAAAGGAAATGAATCAATGTGAAATTACCTGTCTTCTGTGATTAATGTAGGTTTTTCACACATCATTAACAAAGATTTAACAAAGGGAAGACAGATAAGTTGTCTGCCAAATGAAGCCGCTCTTTAAAAGTATTACTCAGCCAAGGTGCATTACAATAATAAGAATGGAGAGCAAAAGGGGCAGCCTCTTAACCTCAGGGAAGGGAAAGGTAGTGTGTGCTTTTCTCCAGGATCAGTGAAGTACTTCCTGGTAGGAAGTACAGAGGAGTTAGGGGAGGACATCAGCCTTCTATCAATACGGAGTTCTAGGAAGTCAGCAGCAGCTGGAAAAAGGAATCCAAGGCAGAGACTAAGAAGAGAGCTGGCACTAATTGCACTGAGAATTCAGGAATTGAATTCCCTTCCCAAAGGGAAGTGAGTGGCCAAAAGAGAGGAGTGAAGTAGGTAGGAGTATCATTGGCCTCACCCCAGGTAAGCTCAGTAGCTTATAGTCAATGCTGTGTGATTCCAATGGACCAAGGAAAACTTTATGCCGGTAGTCACACTTCCACCCCTCCATGAGAGTGGGGATATTTCTTTAAACCAGGGCATAACTTTTCCTCCATAATTAAAGCTAAGGCTTATAATTTAGTATCCCAGGGAGCATTCAGTTTAAATTGAGAAAGCTCTAGATGTTTTTAAGAGTAGTATTAGAAGACAGAACAATTATAAGAGTCTGAAGGAAGAGTGCAATGCATAGATAAAGAAGAAGGAGATCTGGAAGACAGATTCCATGGTTCTTGGTGGCCAGCCCGATGTTGTGGCCTATTAGGACTGCCAGATTTGGCAAGACATACAGAAAGAAAAAATCAGTTATATTTATCTGAAATTCAATCTTAACTGCATGTCCTATATTTCTTGCAGCAATCCCAGATCAATAGGGAGTTCTGCCTCACTGTCCTACTTAAACCTTGCCACCATACTTGTAGGTTCCCCGAGCCTTCACTTGTGCATGTGGGCATAGCAGGGCAGGGGGTGTGGCTTGGAGAAAATGGGACCATAATACATAAAGAAGACGATACATTATTGAGACCCAGGAATGTGTACCCCTTGAGGACCCAGACTGTGTCATTTTTGTCTGTACCCTCAGTGTTTTGTATAAGAGCTGGGGTAGAGCAGGCTGCTTAATACAAGTGTGTTGACCTTCTAAAAACTGTCAATAATAAGAATAATGGTAAACATGTACACAGTGCTTACCACACTCAGGCTCTCCTCTAAGAACTTCCTTAAAAAGCTGAGATGATGCATAAGACGTGTTGCAGGTGACCTAAGAGGGATTTGTCAGCTATTGCTTTTTAGTTAAGTGGATTCTTTCATTATCAGTGTGCAATCCTTCTCAGGTGATGATCTGTCCAGACCTCAACACAGGCTTCCATTCAGTTCTTCAGCTCTCTTGCTCCAAAAAGACAAAAGCACAAACAAAACCAGTTGTGATATCGCTTCTTCCCAACCTCCCTTCTATAACTGTTGCCATCCTTGGACTACAACGACACTTCACATCCACTCACCCAGCCCCCCATACACCCCTAGGGTGCAAATACAAATCCAGGAGTGCAAAGCAGCTCTTTGTTAAGAGAGTAAACAGCTTTTGAAATAATTTCTTAATGTGTTTTCCAAATAGAGGTGATATGGGATAAACAGGAACCCGGGTTATCCAGGCTCCTCCTTGTGTCCATTCACTGAGAGCCCCAAGCCTTGTTCTGTGCCTGCGTGGAAACCTGCAAGCAGAGGGGCAAAGTGTGGGATGGTTAAGCCATGGATTCAGCTCAGATTTGCCAAACAGAGCACTGGGGAAGTTTGGCTTCATTATATCTATCAGATTAGGACCAGACAAAGCTCAGAGCAACTTTGAGATTAGGGAGAACAGGTCTAAAGCAACTGCTTCTACTTTTGTACATGTTTTGTGGTGTGTTTTTTTTTTTTTAAAGCAGAATCTCAGATGCTTTCCATCAGTGTCCTTCTTCACCCCCACCACCTCTCTTCCACCCCCACCCAACTCCCAGGGTACCATCTCCATGTGGGGAGAGCCGGCCACACATGGCTCTGATTCGTGTGTGTCTAACTCATCAAAATATCATTTAGTCAAAGTAATTCCCCATCCAACTACTCTTTTACAAGCTGTTGTAAGTCTGGCTTAAGCCCATTGTAATTTAGCAGTCTCTTTCCTTTCCTGTGGCTGGGGAGTTGCCACCCTAAACCAAAGCAGACCTGAGAAGCTGCATGTATTATTCATTCATTGGATATTTTTAGAGCTGGGGTCTGGTCAGCTCCAGCATGTTCCCTAGTTGGTGAAAAGTACACTCTGAGCTGTTTTTAAGGGCATCTGTCCTGTCCAGTCAGTACATCTGGACTGTGAATGCCTGAGCTCCATCTGAGCATTGCCTGGAGTCTGCTAGACCTCTTCATTTTCACTGCTTCTACTCTGGTCCCAACCAGTGTCAGTAGTCACCTATATAATCCAGTGGCTTCCTGCCTGCCTAACACATGCAAGTCCTCATTCTGCACTTTCTCTGACACATCACTCTCCTGTTAATGGCCCATGGTGGTCCTTCTTAAACAGGATGTCCATAGAAAAGTCACAATGGGATATCTACCTAATGACACTCTAAAATTGGGGAAAATGTTATTATTCTATGTTTTAAAAACCTATGGAGCAGAATATAAGTCTCAAACATTCTGATGATAACACAGGAAGCTTCAGAGAAATTTTAAGCTTGAAGTACATTACTTCAGATTAAATCCCTAGGCTCCCAAGAAATATACTCATTTCCTCTGCCATTAGTGAATGTGGGTAAAAGTTTGAAAAGCCTAGAGTAGAGTGGCTCAGCACCTCAGCAGGTCTGTCAAAGGGCAGCAGACCCCATTACTAAACCTCAGTCCAATCTACTGCTCACTACCCCTCACATGTACCTCACTCCCTAGAGAAATAGGTAAGTCCTATTCTTCAGCGCATTCCACTCTAGATATTTGTTCCTATAACCAGAAAGCCTTTAAGTTTCCTGATATCCTAATTCCATATCCATTTTTCTTTCCATTATAAACACATTCTTTATATGACTCAGAGCCCTGGTTATGGCAGTAGGTTGTCAAGAAGTATTCATTGAAATGTTTTGAGTAGAACACAATTCCTGACATCTTGAGGTGTGCAGAAAGGAATGGAACATGTCTCTGATCTTAGCAGAGAATGGGACAGGGTGGTGCTAAGTGAAGATTCTAAAGAATTTTTCTGAGTTACTATTCTCTTTAGTAAGTCTCAAGCCTCACTTCCGGAGTGGGGATGCTAACATTGGGGTGAAGGCAGTGATTCAGAGGTTGGGCACAAGTTTATCTAGACAGGGCTGATGATGTGGAAAATGGAAGAAAGATGGATGATATAAATGATATGAATCGTGTCAAAAAAGAAACAATAAGCACAAACTGGAGTCAACCCATGGAATCTGATACTATCTCAGGGTATGATAGGGTCAGAATCAAGTTGAATTATAGGACAATTAGCTGGTGTTGGAGAATTGCTTGTTCGGAAACACCCAACACCCACAACATGTTGGAATTGAGGGTGGAACCCAAACAATTAGGGACACTAAACTGGTCTCTCTGTCACCAGCAGGGGGCGCAAGCCTTGGCCGCCACCTTGAGATAGGGTCTGGACTTCCCATCTCCCCACTGTCCCCATCACTCCTCATCTACAGACACAGTGTACGCCCCCCCTGAGCACTTTAGCTGGTTGCCCTGATGCAGAGGATAGACAAAACTATTAAAAAATCCAACTTAGGATCTACAGGTAAAACTTCTGGCAATGCCAGAAGAATGAATAGTGATTGGTTGAAGAGAGACGACCTTAGGCAAAAGCCCAGTTTGAAGTGCATTGGGACATTCCTTTCTGAACTAAGTCATTTAGCCTCCTTATTTCAGAGCTTCTCTGTTCCAATACAACATACATGTAAACGTGCCTGGCATTGTTCAAAAAATGATCCTCAGGCTCTGAGCCGCAGCTTGGGACTTACACACCAGCTGTGTTCTCCTAGCCCCCTCTCAGGAGTTTAGCCTCTGTTTCCCTTTGAAGCTCTGTCTTGTCTTCCCTTTCTTGATTTGCCTGGAATCATGTTAGAGCTTATTCCACCTCTGAGCTCCTCAGATTCAGATATTTTGCTCAATTTATTTCAAGGACTATTAGAAAAGTCCATCCAAGATCAAATCTCTTCTCTCACTTTTCAAAAAGACCTCTAATGCCACTGGGGGAATGGAGCCAAGCTTCTCCCTTTCCCAGACCTAGGAGCAGGGGACTCGCCCTGGCTTCCTCATCCCATCCATAGCTCTAACCAGGCTTCTGGAAAGGGCACTAACTGCTTTATCAGCAAGCTTCTCATATCACCTGTCACAGTGGGGAGAAAAGCAGGGGCTGATAGGGATCCCCAAGGGAATTCTCTATCAGGCCATTCATGAACAGCCCATTCCCAGGGCTTTAGATTTCGGGATGGGGAGGTTAGCAAGAGGCCTTCCAATCAGGCAGACAGGGCATGGACTCTTCATTTCTCTCTTCTGGCTGTTCATCTTCAGAACTAAGTAACTGCCATCTCTGAGGAAGCTGGGAGTTGTGGCTTTCCCTGTCTCTGAGGGCCAGTGGGTGAGCGAGGGAGGGCTACAGACAGGCTTCCTAACAGATTGGCCTTATTACTCTTAAGACTCAGTCCGTAATGAAATCAAAGAGAGAGTTCGCCTTTACTAGCTTCAAAGCCAAAAAACAAGAATCCCACTTCCTTTCACTGTTCATTTTCCCCTACTCTCTTCTTCCCCCACCCCTCACACACAAAATAATAAAACATCATAGAATTTCAGAATTGGAATATACTTTAAAAGCCTTTGGCCTACCAACTCACCTCAGGTTACATATGAGAAAACGATCATGGAAAGAGGTACAGTGGCTTGTCCATGGGCACACACTGGAAAGTGTCAGGACAAGGATGGAAATGAGGCACTTCTAACTTCTTCCTCTTTCTCAGTTTTGGTGGTTCCCAGACATTAGTCCTAAACGTACAGCTTTCCTCATTGTTGACATATCAGCAAACACCTGTGCTATTAATACTTTTTCTTTAGCCAGACCCATTTTTTACATAAGGGTAGTTACTTTAAAAGGAAACTGTATCATTAATGCCAATGAAAATACAATACTATCTACTCTACATATTGAAGACCAAAGGGAAAATATAATTAATGGAAAACAGTGTTATGAAACTTGCTGGATATTTTGATCTATTGAAGGCTGTCACTCTAATACCTATTCATTTGAGGTTAAAATGGGAGGTAAGGGTTTGAGAAGAGTTAAGGGGATCCTAGCATATGACTGAGACGTTCTCTTTGAAGGGAAGGAGACTTGAAGTGGGAGCAATCTTCCAGAAAACCATGAACGCCTCTCTATGCACCAGCAAAGTTTTCTCCCCTCTTCCATGGTGCATGTCGCCCACCTTGGGATTGCTGCACAGGATGACTCTGCTTCAAAAGGAGTGTTTTCCCTTCTCAGGGGGAGGGCTCCACAGGTGCAGAAAGACACATGCAGTATTCCTTACACATTTCAAAAAATGTGGGCAGTGGTTCCTGGAAAAGAATGGCTTCTTTGATGTCAGTTTTGTTGTCAGCTGGTAGAGCTTCTGAACTTTCTGGCTGGGAACATCCTGGAAAAGGAAGCAGGGTCCCAGAAAGTGATTAGGAAAGTTCTTGGATCTGAAAGATGGTGAGGTGATTTTCTGTATACTAGACCTCTTTCACCTCCCCCTTATTGCCATCCCCATAGGTTACTGTGTGACCCCCATCACTCCTCTGTCATGAGGACAGTACTAAATGGGATTTCCTCCCCTGTGGGAGTATCAAGCTATATATGATCTGAGACTCAGAAGTCTAGGTGACATTGGTTGGTTTCAAGCATAGCCTGGAGGTATAATCTTGGTATTGTCACAAGTAACGACCCAGTGGGCAAATGGTTCTTAACCACCTGCACTGCTCTAGGTGTGGGGTCACAGAAATCAATAATGCATCATGTCTGTATGTAGAACAGCTCTGGGTAGTTGAGACAAATTTTAATCAACAAAAACGGCAGCATGCTAGGTGATGTTGATGGGTGCTCTGATGAATGTTCTGGAAGCCTTGAGGGGGGATTGAGGCCAGGGGCTTGAGGGGGCAGGAGAAGGTTTGTGGAGGAGGCAAGATTTTTGCAGGACCTCCTTCTCCTTATTTTCTTCTGGTCCCCTCTCCCCTCCTCTTGTAAACTTTGCAGGTGCAAAGTTTACAATGGCAGAGGGCTAGGGGTTGGCTCTTGCCCCTAGATGTGGGCTGAACAAGTGTCCTGGAAGGCTGGACTGGTGGGGGCTGCTGGCCAGGTGGACAGTGCCTACACTGTGGCCTGTGAGATCCTCGAAGACAGATTTACCAGTTGCCAAATTCTCCCTGTAGCCCGCTCTCCTCCCTGTGGCCCTGAACAGCAATTCCTGGGGATGAGGAGGGAGGAGAGGGCTCAGGAAGGCAGGAGAGGGCGCATGGCACACAACCTGCAGGGATTTATAGGGCCCCCTCAGGCAGTTTTCTGAGCACACAGTGGATGTGCCTTTACAAGACCCCTCAGGCCACAGGGAGGACACGGGCTGACACAGGCTGACCCTGCCTCCTGGAAGAGCGCTCTGGCAAGGAATCCACAGCGGGTCCAGTTCAGCCACTGAGCCTCCATTTTCTCATCTGTCATATTCACCAGATCTTTATGAAGATCTTTTTCCAGATTTGGAAGGAAAATGAGATAATGAGGCAAAGAGGAGGGAGAGGAGAGAGAGAGGGTGAAACAGAGAAGGGGTAGGTAGGGAAAAGAGCAGTAAGCAAAATGCTAGTGTTGTTGGGAATCCAGGAAAAGTGGGGACGCAGGAAGAGTAGGTGCACCTGTTTGTTAAGGCATCACAGCACCTTAAATGTCCAGGAAACACACACATAATACTGTCCCTTTCATTCATCTCTGTGACTTTTGGTGGGGCTGCATGTGCCTTAGCTGGGTCTGAAGTCATCAATTCTGGACCATAAACACTAGCTGAGGGAGTTTCTCTGTGACTGGCACTTGGGAAACACAGGGGTTCCCAGGTGTGTTTCTAGGCTCTGACTGGCATAAACTTGCACAGTCACAGGGAAAGAAAAAATTGCAGAAATCATAATGCAGAATTAAGTAAAAATATATCTATTTAGAATGAGAAAATACATCACAACGAATTAAATGTTTTACAAAGCTGATATCTGCAACAAATATCTTGACATCTTGAAACTCATAGTGTTTTTCATTAATTAGGTTCTTTGACAAAGTGCTTTTTTTCACCCTACATTCTTTTCAGTCACTTTCTCATATAGCAACAAATTTATGAAACCATTTTCTGCAGAGGGAATGAAAAGATCATTCAGCTTTCTCTCCAGCACAGTTGATGGAAATCTGTTTTGTTTTGTTTTTTTTAACAGCAAGGTTTAGGATACACAAATACACAATAAAAGGACTGGCTGTGGAGGGGCGCCTGGGTGGCTGAGTCAGTTAAATGTCTGCCTTAGGCTCAGGGTCCTGGGATCAAGTCCCGAAACAGGCTCCCTCCTCAGCGGGGAGTCTGCTTCTCCCTCTCTCTCTCTCTCTTTCTCTCTCTCTCTCTCTGTCAAATGAATCAATAAAAATCTTAAGAAAAAAGAAGACTTTCCATTTGTAGTACTGCTAAAAGTTTGGGCCTTACAAATAGAGGAATTCCAATCTGTTTCACTTTTGTCTGAATCTCATCAAAAAGGAAAAAGGTACAGTGTACCTATAATTATATATTCTGCATTATTGAATATTAGAATAAGATTGACTCATTATAATTCAATATATCATTAATGGATAGATTAAAAATTTGGTCTTAATTACATTTATTTTATAGAATTGAATATATCCTCAATGTCCAACAATGGAGAATTGGTTAACTGCCAATGTTCCGGAAGCATATTCTTTAATCATTTAGTATAATTTTTGTAGACAAATATTGTTGGCCATATAAAGATTCTTTATATGTTAAATAAATAGAAGGCATATTATAATAGCATAATGTCACTTTTTTAAAATGTTAAAAATATATATGCATGTATTATTTATATACATCTATATCCATCTCTATATCTGTGTATATCTATATCTACATCCCTATTATCTAAATATCATCATCATAGGAAAAATTAAGCATAGAAAATTGTCTGAGAGGTTATAGAGTTTGGTATTAGAGTATGGGAAGTTTCTCTAGAAAGATGGTAGTGAAGTTTTTCTTGTCTATTATCTCATTTTTCTGTAATGATTGTGTTACTATTGTCACAGTAGGAAAATAAACAGAAGTTTTAAATGTATAATTTAAAAAAAACCTCTCATGCCCCACTCAGCCCAGGCATGAGAGAACCCTGGGGAATGAAGGTTAAGAAGCATGTGTGCATGTGTGCATGTGTGTGCATGTGTGTGCGAGTGTGCACATACATCCGTGTAAGTGTGGGGGTGCCCATCTGTGGGCAGGGCAAGCAGACACGCTGCCTTCGGTTCCCACCCCTGGCTTCGCTCGGCCCTCATATCACTGAAATCTTGGTGAAAGGCCAAGATTTCAGTGTTGACGCTGCTTCAATCCCTCAGCTCCCTTGGCAAACTGGAGGCTGGAGAGGGGAGACTAAGGTTCCTGTCGGGATGTGACAGAACATATTACTCTAAGTGAGAGGAGATGCTTCTGTCCCCACACACGCTGATGCACCTGGGAAAGAGGGTGAAGGGCAGCGCCACCCTGGCTCTCCTGAGTGAAACAAATTTCACTTCCTATGAAGGGAAGTGATAACTGGAGCATGAGATGCCAAAATGAAGGGAGGGAGGATGCGGATGAAAGTCTCAGAGCTTCCCTTCCTGTGGGCCCCATCTCAAACTCAAAACCCTCCTAAGTGTCCTTGATCATTTGGAGAAGCAGTTCAGTGTTCAGTTTCAAAGACAACCCTTGAGCCCAGCTGTCCAGCCCTTGCTGCTGCCCAGAAGGCACCCTCTGGGAGGGTGAGTCCGGCTCCAGGGATGGGGCCACCACACCCAGTGTGAATCCCCCCACCCCCCGGAGTCTCTGGGTTCTAGCAGGCTCCTTTCAGAGAGGAAAAGAAGTGGAAGTTGTGTTTCCATTTTGGGTTAGTGTCTTCCTCAGCTCCCTCCTCTATCTTTTCCTGAGCCAGAGTCTGTTCTCCTCAAAAGACACCCAGGATGGCGGCTGAGCCCCTCCTGCAGTCTACCTGGGGAACCTTCAAGTCAGTGTCCCCTCATCCAAACAGGGCAGGATTATTCCCCCACCTTCACCCACAGGCACTCCCACATTAATTAGGGAAATCGTTCTTGAGCTCCTGTTCTGTGCCTGCTACCATGTCGGACCTAGATAAGACCCTGTCCTCTGTACTCCTAGGGATCCCTGTTCCACTCTCCATGGGCTGGGCCCCAGCTGCATGACAGCCACCTGTTAGTGCAAAAACCCTCCCAATCACCAGCACACTGGCCGCGGGAGGTGATGGGTGGCCCTTTCCTCTATCTTGACCACACTCCTCATATTCCCACCCTACAGTGCCCCATGGACTAAATGGAGAAAATCCCAGGATATTTAGCCAAGATTCCTTTCCCAGAATGAGCAGCCCCCCAGAGCTATGTACACATTGAACTCATCCTGTTCCTGGGCTCTGACATGTATGGGCCTTCCATAAAGTCCTCAGATCAGAGAAGAGGAGACCCAGGTCATCTTTTAAGGGGACTTATATTATTCCTTGTGGAGAGATGATTGTTCTCACACCTGCTTTCTCCCAGATCATCTCATCCTCTCTATTACATTTAAGTCATTCTAAAAATCCTTCCTCCTCCTAGAAGCCCTCTGGGACCAAAATACCAGAAGAACATGCCCTGTCCATCCTCTGAGTCTCCCTCTCCTCCTCGGGCTGAACTGGGGGCTCAGAGAGTGAGAGGCAGGTTTGCAGGCCCCTGCATTTTGGATTGGTGCCACCTCACTTCCCACCACACGAAGAGTGACACCAGGATATAAGACGTCGGTTCCAAACTTTGGAGGGAGAAACCTCTACACATTTGAAATTATGATTGTTCCCTGCAAGAGAAACAGCCCTCATCTTCCCTTCTCTTGTGTCTGCCTGTGGTCAGTTACAAAGGCGTGAAGTCCTCAGACTGGCGCCTCTGACAGTTTCTGGTTTAGGGCACTCAGGCCCGACTCATGGCAACTGGAACATATCTGACAGGATAATATGCAGAACAAATTTTCTACCTGGCATCTTAAAGAATTTTTTTTTAAAGAAACTGATCTTTTTGCTGTGAATGACTTTTTAAAATTGTCTTTTTTTTCTGGGGCACCTGGGTGTCTCACTCAGTTAAGTGTCGAACTCTTGGTTTCGGCTTAGGTAATGATCTCAGGGTCATGAGATCGAGCCCTGTGTCAGACTCCATGCTGGGCATGGAACCTGCTTGGGATTCTCTCTCCCTCTTTGTCTGCCCCTCCCCACCCTGCACATGCTCGATCTAAAAACAAATATATAAATAAAATAAAAATAAAAATAAGTTATCTTTTTCCTTGTAGAAACTGGAACGTTTTGAAAAGCACAAATACACACAAACTCATGAACATTCCCCATAATACCATCCACCTGTGATAACAATTGTTTTTGTACTTATACACACACCCCCACTCTCCTCTACAAATGCATATATGCATGGATTCACCAGCTGCCTAGACACCCAACCATCCTAAACCCCAATTCCCCTGCTGTGTAGAAGCTATCTTCCTGCTGTTTTTTTCCTCAAAATAGAAAGCATAGATACATAACCTACAAAATTGAGATGATACTATAGGTAGCATAACACAATCTGCATTTTTTACTTAATAATATGTCAAGGTCGGATTCCTCCTGTTGTCATTAGATTTGCTTGCAACAGGATTGTTATGACTGCACAGCATTTCCTCACCCAGATGTGCTATAACTGAATTAACCATTCCTCCATTGCTCTTTTAAGCAGTTTTCAATGTTGCAATGTCACTGATGCCACAAATATTACCACCGAGAACAAACTCATACACATATCACTGTATGACTAATTATCGTCTTCTCATTTTTTCCTAGAAGTAGAATCTCTGGATCCAAGAGAATAAACATATTTTTTTTTTGGTTAAGTTGAAAGGGTAATTTATTACAAAGAGGGGTGTGTCTCGGAGTCAAGGGGTAGAAATGCAGCTTGGGTATCTGGAAGGAGCCAGAAAGTTGACAATCCATTCTTTGTTTATCCCTGTTTTTCTTGGTGAATCTGCTTCATTCTTCTTTCCTTTACCCTGCTTGTCTGTCCTTGCAGGGGAATAGAGTCACCTCATAGTTTACTGGATCATGTTGACCAAATACAGAGATAAACCTGCAATTTTCCATCCCAGCTCCACATCCTGGCTTGCATTAGATCCAGCCCTGGTTGATTTGAAGATCAGAAGGGGGATTGCTAGGGCCTCTCTCTGTGGAAGGGAGTGGGGAAGGAATTCCTACAGAAGAGGAGCTAGCTCACGGGCTGGGGTGAGCCCTAAAACACATCTTTAGGACTCTGAGGGAACACTGTGAAGTCCTCTAAGAGGTCCTCTAAAAGGACCCCTGGGTGTGGAGGGGCAATGAACAAAGAAGGGTCTGGAACACTCCAGGCAGAGGCTGGGGGTGGTGTGGCGTAGGAGCTGATGACCATTTCCTCCCAGGCGGCCAGAGCCAGATAGGACCTTGAGTTCATGGGGACTGTGGAAGCAGAGAAGAAGCTGCTCAGAGATTCACATCACCATTACATCCCCAGAAAAGGTTGGGCTGGGAGAAGTGGCATAAGGCTTAGAAGCTTCCAGTATCTGTGTTTGAGCCACAGTATGCTGGGCAGGATCTCGGAAAATGGGGCTTGAGGGACTTGCCACACACCTGTTACCACCTGTGAATCAGAGCTTCAGAGACACTCTTCTCTGGTCTTCAAAAAGCCAAAAGAAAACCTGTATCTTCTCTCCATAGCCCTTGGCATCTTTCCCCCTTATTGCCCTTCCTCCCTCTGTGTTATTCCAGGGGTCTTCTGGGGGAAAACAGAGCTCTCTCTAGTCCTCTCTCAACTTTCTGGCTTTCTTGTACCGACGTAATTCATTCATCCAGTATATCAGAAAGGGTCTACTGTATGTCAGGTACTGTGTGACATCTGAGGGGTGAAAAGATGAATAAGAAATGCCCCTGCCCCTGTAGGTAAGGGTCTATTGATAATACTGATAGATATTAATTGACTGTAAACTGATTTGCAGATCATTAAAATAAAGTTGGTAATTTCTGTTTCTTTCACTCACATATTCTTAGAGTAATACCTGCCAAACTGGGCATGCTTGCAGGTATTTGGTGAATGAATAAATGTGTTCAAAGGGTTGTGTCCCTCAAGTAAATTATCTCACCTGTGGGTACTTTTTTTAGGCTTTATTTGAGATAAAATTTGTATGTTTTAAAATGTACTTGTCATTAGTATGCTGCTTGAGTTTTTAGTGCTTATACAAAGTTATGCAGCCGTAATCCCAATGATTTTAGAATGTTTCCGTTAGTGCCATGAGAAACCTCATGTCCACTTGGGCTCACTTCCAATTCCCCGTCTCCCCTGCCTCGTGCTAGGCAATCAGTAATCTGTCTACTTTTTGTCTTGATACATTTGCCATTGTGGATGTCTTCTGTAAATGGAACCGTATGATGTAAATGAACACCCTGTGACACTGTTCACGTCTGGCATTTTTCAGTGAGCATCACGCTTGTGAATTTCACCTGTGTCCCTATCAATACTTTATTCCTTTTTTAAAAAACATACTTATTTATTTATTTGACAGAGAGGAACACAGCTAGAGAGGGAACACAAGCAGGGGGAGTGAGAGAGGGAGAAGCAGGCTTCCCGCCGAGAACGGAGCCCGATGCAGGGCTTGATCCCGGGACTCTGGGACTATGACCTGACCGAAGGCAGACCCTTACTGGCTGAACCATCCAGGTGCCCCAATGCTTCATTTCTCTTACTTGCAGAATGAGAGTCCCTCCTGTACGTATACCACATTTTGTTAATTGGTGGATGAACATTTGATTTATTTCCGCTTTTTGGCTGTTCTGAATATAGCTACTCTGAACACTCACATACAGTTTTTGTGGGGACAAATGCTTTTATTTCTTTTGGGAAGGACTGGGATTGCTAAGCCAAATAGGGGTACTTTCTGGCCAAAGTTTATTTTTTTCCTTATTTTGTTTTTTACTGAAGTATAATTGACACACAATATAGTGTTGGTTTCAGGTGTACAACACAGGGACCTGACAAGTCTGGATGCTCAGCTGATGGTGACTGTGGCCACCACTATGGCCATACAACGTTATTACAGCATCGCTACTGTATCTCTATGCTGAGACCTTTATTCCCGGGACTTATGCATTCCATAACTGGAAACCTGTATCTCCCACTCCCCTTCACCCTTTTGGGAGCAAAGATTTCACGAGTCACTTATAGAAGGAGGACTTGGCTTAGAAAGATGGATCTAAAATCTGAGGTTCCAAAACAGACACACAAGTGGGACTCTCCGGGGCCACTTCCTAATGGAGCTAAGCCTGGGCCATGCCTTCCTTTTCCAAACTTCCCTTTAACCTGCACACTGTCTTTCCGTAAATGCTCCTTTCCAAGGCTGATCTTGGCTGGTCTTTTTTTTTTTTAATGAGGCATTAGGGTGGGGAAGAGTTTTCCTATATTGTTCTACCCTTAAAATCACATTATTATTTTTCCTTAACACAAATGGAATATATGTTTTTATATAAATATTAGATTCCACAATCTAAATTTAAAGAAAAACTAAAGTAAAATGACCTAAAATGTCACCACCCAGACATAACCACAATTAATATTTCGTATATATCCTTTTTGATACATAATTATGGAATATGTAAAAATGTTTCTTGAAAGAATGTTTTGAGGGCTTTGATTGATACTGACAACTGCTGTCCAAAAATTTTAATCCAGTTCACACTGCTATCAGCCACATACGACAGAGTTTAACCTCTGCAGTTCCACTCAAACTGTCATACCCTAAAAAATAAAATCCAAAATTTACCAATAGGCAGAAAATGACATCTTTTGACAATGAAGGAGTCTGATAACTTTTCACATATTTGTAGGCTATTTAAATTTCCTCTTTGGATCATCCACACTACTCTTGGGGGAGCATTACACGTCTTCCTTCCCATCACCTCCTGTCTGATATTCTGCCCAGCAGACTACCCAGAAACACTTCCTCTTTGCTCACACCTTGGATAGAAGGCTAATGGAATGACAGGTGGACCCTGCTCCCCCTGCCACCACAGTAAGACCGCGAGGCCCACTCCCATGGCATAGGAAATATCTTCTGCTGCCCACAGACCGCCTGCTACCCACTGGAGGTTGACTCAACTGATATCTAAACCACAAAGCTCCCAACTCAGTTGGATCGAGTTTTACGACAGGATGAAAGCACAGGCTTTTGGAACCCCATGTTTTGGCACTAGCATCCTTTATCGGAAGGGCTAGTACGTGGGTGGTGGTGACCAGCTGTTATTCTTTCCCCTTAGAGTCAGAGCGAAGGAAGTGAGATCAAATTATAATAGAAAGGATGCCAGTTAGACAAAAGAAGGAACTTATTGCCAAGGAAACCGTGGAGTGCTACACCTAAGGAAATCTTTGATGTGGGCAAATTATCTGTGGCTTCGTTGGATTCCTGCCCAAGAGTAGAGAATGGGCCTTAGCTCAGACCTAAGGTGACAAGCTAGCTTAGCGCATGAGTGCCCTGGCTTCCTGTGTGCTGTGCCTTCCTCCATATGAGAGCTTGCGGATCTTCCTCGGGGCTATGAGTTTAGACATATAGCAAACTTTGGGTGTCTCCATCCCATCTTAGAATAAATTATATAATCTGAGCTTAAGGTTCTAGAATTTGGGAAACAAATAGGAGCAAAGGGAAGTTAGGCCACTAAAAGCTGATTGTCAGGTTTTGGGCTAGGGTGTTTTAAAGGAGATCCAATATCTTTATGGCCCAAATAAGGAAACTGAGGCACAAAGGTATGACTGGTTCAAGGTCACACACTAAGTGGCAGAACTGGTATCCACACTGACATGCATTGGCTCCAACCTTCTTTTCCGTTGGCCATAGTTCTGTGGAAATTGCTGCGGCAGGAGGTGGGGATATTTAGGGGTAATATAAACTATTTACAACGGACGGTCAATTACCAGCCAATTACCTTGGCCATCATGGTCTTCCCAGAATCTAAGTGATTCTTGATCCAGGTGCAGAAGGCAGGACTTGTCGAGTCTCCCAAGGCTGCACCTCTTCCTGGTGTCATTATCTTTTGGCTCCTCAGTCATAACCAACCACCCCATTCTTTTTTATTCACATGCAATGCTAGGTGCTATCGGGGAGACATCGATAGGGAATAAAAGACAGAAAGTCAAATCTTGAATCTACCACTTAGCAGCCGGGCGACTTGGGGCACATTAACAAATTTCTTTGTGCCTCCTTCACTCCATCTGTAAAATGGGCTCATCTCTTTTACAGTTTGGATATAAAGATTTAAGAATTAATAAGGTATTTAGGCTAATACTTAGAATAAAATTCTTAAAGTAATGTTAGCTTTCATTACTTAAGTGGAAAACAGTATGCCTTAATGCCATCTCCCTCCCACTTTCCCTCCCTTCCTTCCTTTTGTCCTTTTTTTCTCTCTCTCAGTCAACATTCATTATAAGAGCCAGACATTATGCTAGGTACATGCTTTGATTTCATTATATTCTAAGCCCCGTACTATCTATTCTTTCCTGCTAACGACAGACAGGGTTAGGGTGTCTAGGCAACGACTAGCAGCTCTTTGGCTAACATCTGAAGACATCAAGAGAGAGGAATTAACCAGAATGTCAGAAACAAAAGAATCTTAGGTGTTGTCTAGTCTGAACTTTTCATGTCTTCGCAGATGAGAAAATGGAGCTGGGAGATGCTAAGTGGCTTCACAATGCCCTCAGTCAGTTACCCAGAGAGTTAGGACTCAAATCTACGGTTTCTGGGGGGGAGGGGTCCCCCCACCTCTTTCCATAAACCCCTGCCTTTTCTAATCAACAGCCTGCACGGAGTGCCACGGGGACAGAGTCATTGATTGCCAGATACCGTCTCGGCATCTTGCGTGGTACATTGCACGGTGGATATGTTTCTGCTCAGCCTTTTTTCCTTGTTACAAGATTCCACTCACTAATCATATTGGCAGGAGTGGGGGTTGAGGAGGGGTGCATTGTACCTAGTACCAACAAAATCCAACTCCCAACCCTCACATCTGGTTTGCAGGTGTCCCTGTGCCCTCAGAGGCATTGCCCTGCACGAGAGCAGATATCTCTGTTAAGTGGTCCCAGCTGTCCTCTGAGACACCAGGCGTCTGGGGCTAATGTAAAAGGCCTGGTCTCTAACTTCACCCAGCCTCCTTGTCCCAAACTCTCTGTGGTCTGAAGACGACAGGCAAACCTAAAGCCATTGTCCCTGGAAACCTTTCCCAGCTCTGATACGTATTAGCTGTGTGACCTTCAACTAGTCATTAGCTTCTCCTCCGTGGCCTCAGTCCCCATTTGCAATAACCAGATACTTCTTCCATCCCTCTCAGCTTTGAAATACTGTAAAGTTTGTCTTTTTAGTAGTCAACGTATTGCCAGATATCTATTAACCATAAGCCATGTGTCCAGTTCTCTGCTAGAGAATACAAGCAGAGCTTTGCATCATTTTTTTTTTATAGATTGGCATACACAGAAAGTGATCTGCACAGCTCAGCAGGATAAACAAATGAGGCCACCTGCAGCAAGAGGTCATATTCTGAGGCTCCACACCCTCTTAAGCAGCCCCAAGAGCCATCTTGGGGCTCTCCTAAATCATTGCATATCCTCTAGGAGGAGCGACTAAGATCCAGAGGCCCTTCTGGTCGCTGAACTCCCAGGCCATCTGGGAGTTCACAGTCTCGCGGGGAATGTGTGACACTTAAAACGGTATTGAACAGCTTAACAAGGCGCTTGAGTAAATGCTGCCTGGTAGCGAGAACTGAGGGCTGCGGTAACTCAGGGGTAGGGGTAACGGTGCAGTGCAGGGAGCTGGGCCACTCCCTCCAGGGGTGACGCTGGCTCCGAAACGGCAGGCAGGCTTGGATCTCGGTAACATCAAGGCAGGAAGTAGAAAACTACAGAACCTACAGTGAGAAGCAGGAGCCCTGGATTCTGGTCCTGACCCCACCTCTGAGTCACCCTTTGACAAAAAGGTGATGTCAGCTCGGCACATGCCTTTCCTCTTACCCCCTCGCAGCGGTGTCCGTGGGACAAGCCATCGCAAGGTCCAAGGTTGGGGTGGGGTTCAAATGCAGGAGCGAAAGTGAAGATATTTATCAGGAATGAAAGGCCATGCTAATGTCAGGAGTTATAATTAGCCCTGGATCAGGAAAGTTAATGTTAGCTTCAGGATCATAAAGGATTTTGTCCTGGTTCGTTCATGAATGGATAGTGCTCAGAATGCTGCAGGCCTCATCACGGAGACTCTACAGACAGTTGCTGACTGAGAGACAACGGGGGACTCGAGGGACTTGGAGGCCTGACTAACGCTGAGATGCTAGTGTGAGTAGCCGCTCCCCTTTGGAAACAGAGTGAGGTTATGGGGAGTCATGAGGCAGACAGTTGGACAAGAAATAGAAGACAGCGCCAGACTAATGGGGAGGTCGATGGAGAGCTGGGGAAGAATGTCCCAGAACGCACCCAGCAGGTTTGCTGGGGGAGGATCCGAAGTCCATGTTGGGGCCGAAAGAAAGTAGAAGCTATCCAGGTGAGGGAAGGGAAGTGTGGCCGCCCTTTTGACTCTCCATTTCGTGAAGAAACGGGATTCTTCAGGGACTGCCGGGCTGACTGAGGGACCTCGGTCCAACGAGGAATCCTTTGGTTTCCTTGATGACCGCTTGCTGTGGCCACCAGCTCTCTAGGGGACCACCACCTTCCAGAAGTAGTCATGCTGACCCTGTCATGGGGGGACCATAATGAGGAGGCACTTAGAATCCTAGTTTGATCAGGTGGCTCATGTTACTTAGCAGGTATATTAAAGAAGAGCTTTAAAATTGAATCTAATCTTACAATTACAACAAGACTACTTGGAATAAACACGAAACTAACTGCATGCTCAGTGAGAGGCAGAAGAGGGTGAGCTTAAGAGCCAAGAATGAGAGCCCAGGTGGGGGAATGGGATGTCTGTGGGTCTTGTCTCTCCTTGGGGGTCTGAGTGCTCCCTCTTTGATGCCTTACTCTCTATCTTGTTTCCCCATCTCCTACTCTTCCTGTTCATTCCTCATCAGAGATGGAGGATGTGAACTTCCCCTAGGATGCTGTGTACCACAGAACAGGATTCTGTTCATTGCTCTTCCCAGGCGGTCCACAGTGAAGGTACCGAGACTATGCAGCAAGTTCATCTCTTCCCGGGGATCCAGAAAATGACTCAAAGCCTGTGCTATATATTCACAATGGCTTGCACCTGCTTAGAAGGTCTGGCTCTTACTTCAGAGGGCAGATTTAGACCTTCTTAGATCCTGTAGGAACTATGGGAAGTCTTCATAAGAACGGGGTTTCAGGGCGCCTGGGTGGCTCAGTGGGTTAAAACCTCTGCTTTCGGCTCAAGGTCATGATCTCAGGGTCCTGGGATCGAGGCCCACATCGGGCTCTCTGTTCAGCAGGGAGCCTGCTTCCTCCTCTCTCCCTGCCTGCCTCTCTGCCTATTTGTGATCTCTCGTTATGTGTCAAGTAAATAAATAAAATCTTTAAAAAAAAAAAAAAAGAATGGGGTTTCAAAAATCACAAGGAAGGGTATGTGGAAAGAGAAGGAAAGGGATTAGACATTTAGTAACTATTATACACCTACTCTTCCTATTTTTTATATTTTCTCATAACTTTGAAAAGTTAGTGTTGTCTCCATTTTACAGGTGAGGGAACTGAGGCTCTGGGAGGTTTATGGACTTGCCCAAGACTACAGGGCCTTTAGCAGCAGAGCTGTGCCTCTAGGACTAGCTGCCTCTAGAGCTTGCGTCCTTGCTACTTTCGTGGAAAAAAGGTAGAAAAGAGATCACGGTCAGCCCCCAGCCATTTATGATATCCTGAGGTGACACCAGGACATTCATGACTGAGACTCAGAAGCACTTTTCCAATGGTTTTCAACCAAATCCAGGGTCTCACCAGGATTCTGAACCCTCAACCTTAAGGAAAGCTCAAAGTCTGAAGGGAAGATCTAAGGAGAATTCATGAATGCTGTGAAAAGATCGATACAAATGATAACGGGGGCCAAAGGGAAGCAGGGTGTAAGTGCCACTTGGAAAAAGGGACTGGCTGCAGATATCCAGCCTGAGAGTATTTGCAGGGCCCTCTGAGCAGAGCGAACGGGTTGTGGTTGCTCCAGCAGAAGTGAGCCAAAGGTTGTAAAGTGCCAATTTAGGACAAAGGGGGCGGGGTGCCGCTCCCTTCCTGGGACGCCTGGGAAATTTAAACAGCCCAGTTCCAGGGAATCTAGCTGGAGGCAGAGTACAGATCCAAAAAAAAAAAAAAAAAAAAAGCCTCTCTAAGTTTCTTTGCAAGCCTCAAACTTGGACTTGTGGAATTCTAAGAAGCACACTTGAAAGGATAAGGGGGAATGTATTTTGCTGCCCAGTTCGTTTGGAATGAAGTTGCTATGTGTTCTTCTAATGACTTCAGGTGCCCAGACATGGCAGCAATAAATGGAGAAGAATATTTATGTAAACAAAAGAAATATAAATAGATGGGAGAGAGTAAACTAAATATAAACTCCCGTTCAAAGTCACTGTGAGAACAGCCAATGCTATTTTCAGATGGGGGGTGTGTAAGCAGAGGCAGAGTGCTATTTATACACAGAAGGTTGTATGTAAACTCTGACCTCGAGGGGCAGCTTGCAAGCTGAAGTGGCCTATTGTTTTCTCAACCCGGCATGGAAGAAAACAGGGGAGAAAGAATAAGTTCCTGTTTTTCCTCTTCCACATGCATGCCCCTCTATATACATTCTCCCGTCTCTATTCCTATTCTTCTTGCCCTCCATTCCTTAATTCCTCTGTATTCTATCAGGCTCAGTCAGGTGCCTTCTGCTAGAGGATACCTGCTTCAGCATTCAGATGCCCACTGCCCTTCTTGCGTTTCCAGTCACTCCCATCTACTCTTTTAACACCGGGTGCATTCACACACATGATATGCTTTGGCCACTTTTCTGCCTCTCTAACTCTGCTGTGAGTTCACTGTGGCCAGGGCTGGGAATAACTCATGTTTGCATGCTATGTGCATGGTTGGTACTCAGATTTGGTTTGTTCACTCAGTCACTCATCCAAAGGAAGTGAGAATCTGTTAGTAAGAGAGGTTTTTATTATTAGTAATAATAATTATTAGTATTATTAATTATTATTATTTAATGCCAAAAGTGCTAGGAGACTGAGCCATGCCTGAGGGCTTGCTCAGGGGCAAGGTGGTAACAATAATAACCTCTCACATCCTGTTCTGCCCTCTTGGGATTTTGCCCATCTTTTGGATCTTTTGGGGACCGTCTGCCTGATTCTTGGATTCCAAAGTTCATCCATCATTTCTCTGCTTCCATATATGACGTCCTTTTCTGGCTAGCTCCAGAACACAGAGCAGTGCCTTTCCTGCTCGGGAAGGGGAAGAGCAGGCTAGGAGGAGAACCTGCATCTCAGGGTCCCTCTTTAGCACATCTCCCAGCAGAGGGCAGCACCTCCCTAAGGATTCTTTCTTCAGGCAGTACAGCCCTTCCCAGTAACTTTAGAAGGAATTGGTGCTTCAATGGCAGGCAGAAAGAATTATGCTGTCTCTGCCATCCAGATTCACAAGGAGAGTTAGGTTGGGAAAAACATGGCTTGCATGCTGGAGAGAAAGATTTTTGGTTTTTTGTTTTGTTTTGTTTTTCTTAGTTTTCAGAAAGTCATTTGTCCCCAGTGGCCAGAGAACATGGTCCCATCAGAGAAGGCATCAGAGGGTTCAGGTCCTTGGTGTTTGGGATCCAGCAGAGCTCTTACGCCCTGACATCTGAGAAGCACTATACAAGAGTCGAAGGCTGTACAGAAAGGGCTGTGTGGGTGGAAAGTTCTGCCGTGCCCTTCCTTTCTTCTGTTGGGTCCCTGCGCAAGCTCCCCATTGCATCTGAGGCAGACCCGAGGGTGCGGATGATGTGCTGTTGGCCACTCAAGCCAGTCAGAGGTGGAGCCAGCATGGAGATCTGCTGATGGCCACCAGATGCTCCCCACAACTTGGGACTGCTAAGGTCAACAGCAGTATCCACATTTCGTTCTGCCGACACTCAGCCTCACAGTATGTTCTGGTTCTCACCGATTAGAGATCATGGAGGGTCTCAGGCTACTGACTTGTTCTCATCTTTCAGTTAAACAGCCAGGAAGGGCAGATGGGGGCAATCTCATGGATAGAGAAGTCAATGCTGGTGGACAGGTGCCTGAAACTCTAGGTCAAGTAGGAAGTGGGTGACTGAGGCAGGGAGGAGAGCAGGTATGGGATGAACACTTGGGATGGGCTCCTGGTGCTGTCCTTCTGAACTCTGTTCTTTAACTCTGTTCAGAATGTCTTCTATCTGCAGCGTGGAGTATTTCCTGGAAATGAAAGAGCTGGTGCTCAGGCATCTGCCAGATTTGTGTTATTCTTATGCAAAGAAGCCCAAGTTGGAGGAGAGGCATCAAGAAGAGAGAAGGTGAGGAAAATTACCTAGATGAGCCCTGCATGGGGTGTTGGGGGCAGGGGACGAGGGTGGAGAAGAGCGGTGGGTGGAATTGTCCCCCCTGACTGAATGGTCCCACTCACTGATGCCCCCCCTGAGCTAACCCAGGTTCCTTAACTCTCCTTTTGCTCCCAGGGAAATGGGGACTAATTTAAGAAAATATTGCATTAAGTGTTCTCACTCAGTAAAGCCTCAACCTAAGTTCGGCATTACGCCAGCCTTCTGCGTACTACTTCTGGGTAGCATGGTGGGACATGGCGGACATCTCCCCTTCTCTCTCTGGGCACCTTCTGGCTGGAGGCCTCTGACTGTGCTGGGAAATCATCACAATTGCTTTCAAGCCTCTCAGGGCCAGCCCGTACTCCCAAATTGCCTTTTGATAGACATTTACCTCCTATTGCTCTTCCGATCAGCTTCACTCTGCATTTCCTGGTCTTTGTGGTTTGTCAGCCCCTTAACATTGCTTTTGCTTTAGCTTAGCTGGCGCGTGTGTGAGGATGAATTATGAGAGTTAAAAGCCTCCAAACCTCTGGCATGCCGAACAGTTCCCCGAATGTGGGTCTGCTGCAAACTGCTGTCATCGCAACTTATATCAAAAACATCTCTTGCCCCCAGGACAGGACTGTTGGGAAAGCATTTCTGTCCCACGATGCTTGAGCAGCCATTTGGGAGAGAGCTTCTCCCATTTCCATCCAGTTTCTAGAGAGGGATTTTTAGCAGTTCTTCTCTATGTGGAATCTCGAGCTCCCCAGTCTGACCGTGGGAAAGAACTTGGCATTGGTATGAGATAAGTGCTCCTTCCGGTCTGTGGGGTGACTTTGGACAAGTCACTTCTGTGCTTCCATACCTAATCTCACCAACCTCACAGTGTATTCCTGGAAACAGAAGAAGCATGAATTTTTCTGACTGTGGGCTGAGCTAAGTCATTCCAAGTACAAACTGAATACCAGCAGTTAGGGAAGCATGTACTAATGGAAGTTGGTGAGTCAACAGAAAAATATTGCCATATTGGATGTATAGTGGCCTATGGTGAAGTTTTCATGTGAGAATGGGGTGAAGTGTTGGGCAGCATTTAAAATCAACAAAGATGGGAAATGAGATAACAGCCTAGGACCTTTGGGACAGGACATACCACTGCTGGCCTTGTGAGGACAGCTGCTTTGACAGCCGTGCTTTCCAGATTCTGCCGTGGGCCTCAGCCTGGCAGCGGGGTCCCTGGCTGTGCCTGGTACCCAATAGGGACTCTATAAATATTTGCGAAGTGAGTAGACAAGTGACTGTCCCTGTTTTGGGTTCGTGCCATTTAGAGGGCATCCAGAGTGCAGGGGAGGGAGATGCGTGGGCAAGAGGGGTTATTACTGCTGGTGGTTGATAGCGAGAGTGACACTTTGTGAGAGCCCAGTCATTGGGAAATCCCCACGCTTAAGTCTTGCACTGATACCCCGATCCCTGATGGCCTAATCCAATGCCACAGAGGCAAATATGGACCCAAAGACGCAGCCAGAGGGCTGGAAGGGGCACAACCCTGCAGGTGGGCGCTGAACAAGACCTAAGCCTTACCATATTCGAGATACTTCATAAACCAAGAGCCGAGGGAAACTCTGTTTCTGCCTCTTCCTCTTCCATCTGCACCTCTCGGGCTGCCCTCGTACCTGTTCATTTCCTTTGAAATAGCTCTGTGTTCATTTTCAAAAAATAAAATATGGCAAACCTGGCTTTTGTAGGCATTTACGATGCGCTTTGACGTTTATACAGAATCTTGTCACTACGGCTCTAATCAGGATACAGCACAGCCCTGCTAACTCCAAAGAACTCTCTCACACTACCCTTTTCTTTTCACATGTTCTCCATGGTCTTTTCTCTATCACTATAATGTTGTGTATTTGAGAATATCATGTAAATGGAATCATACAGGATGTAACCTTCTGAAGTTTGCTTCTTTCGCTCAGCCTAATGGCTTTGAGCTTCATCCAAGTTGTTGTGTATCAGTACTTCTTCTTTGTTATTTTTATTACCGAGTAACATCCTACTGTACGAACTTACCACTATTTGTTCATGCATTCATCTGTGAAAAGGCTTTGGGATTGTTTTCAGTTTTTGGTAATAATGAATGAAGCTGTTATAAATGTTTATGTACAGGTTTTTCTGTCAATGTAAGTTTTCATTTCTCTTGGCTGAATACCCAGGAGTGAGATTGCTAAATCACATGATGAGTATATGTTTAACTTTATGGGAAACTGTCAAGCTGTTTTTCCAGTTTGCATTCCCATCAGCACTTAATATTGTCAGCATTTTTTATTGAGCCATTCTAATAAGTGAGTAGTGGTAGCACATTATGTTTTGAATTCATATTTCCCTTAATGAGATGTTCATGGACATCTTGTGTGTCTATTTTCCACCTATATATCCCTTATGGTGAGGTGTTTATTCAAACCTTATGCTCATTTTTAATTGGTTTGGTGATTTTCTTATTACTGAATTTTGAGAGTTCTCTCTATATTTTGGATACAAAACTTTTATTGGATATATGATTGGCAAGACTTTTCTCCTAATCTGTTTTTTCTTTTCTTTAAGAATGTCTTTTAAAGAGCAGAAGTAACTAATTTTGATAAAGTCCAATTTCTCAATGTTTATTTTAGGGATCTTTTCTTGGTGTTGTATCTAAGTTATCCATGTATAACCCAAGATCACAAAGATTTTTGTAAATTAACATATAATGTATTATTTGCTTCAGGCGTACAGGTCTGTGAATCATCAGTCTTACACAATTCACAGCACTCACCATAGCACATACCCTCCCTGGTGTCCATCACCCAGCCACCCCATCCCTCCCACCACCACCCCCACTCCAGCAACCCTCAGTTTGTTTCCTGAGATTAAGAGTCTCTTATGGTTTGTCTCCCTCCCTGGACCCATCTTATTTCATTTTTTAAAAAATTTATTCTCTCACATTTTCTTCTAGAGTTTAAAGTTTTAGGTCTATGATCCACTTTGCACTTTAGGAAAAAAATCAATTATTCTTATGTGGATGGGTCAACTTCTAGGTTCTCTATTCTACTGCATTCATCTATTTGTCTATCTTACCATAAATACTTGGTAAGTATTTTACCATAAATTGTTGTCTTGAATACTATAGCTTTATAAATAAGTCTTGAAATTGGGGAATGTTAAGTCCTCCAACTTGGTTCTTTTTCCAGGTTATTTTGACTACCCTAGTCCCTTTGCCTTTCTAAGTTTTGGAATTAGCTTATCAGTTTATTCTCAAAAAAAAAAGAGATTTATGTGGCCTAATGGAATTTGGATTGGGACTTGTATTTTCATCTTTGCTATTTGAGTATGTCTTTCCATTTATTAAAGTTCTCTTTGCTTTCCGCTATCAGCATTTTGCATCATGCAGATATTACAAATGTTGGACTTACACCTAAATATTTTGGTTTGGGATCTGTTGTGAATGAAATGTATATATAATTTCATATTCCAGTTGTCTTTTGCTGATATCTGATTTTTGTGTATTGACCTTGTATCCTGTGACCTTTCTTAGTTTTTTATTAGTCCGAGGAATTTTTTGTAGATTCTTCAGGATGTTTTATGTAGACAATCATGTCATCTATAAAGTAGTGACAACTTTGTTTCCAATCTATATGACTTTTATTTCTTTTTCTTTCCTTCTTGTACTAAGAATGGTAGTACAATGTTGAATAGTAATGACGAGAACAGACATCATTGCCTTGTTCCTAATCTTAGATGGGAAGCATTCTGTTTTTTAATATTAAGTATAGTGTTAGCTTATAGGCTTTTTTATAGCTGCCCCTTATCATATGAGGAAGTTCCCTGCTATTCCTAGCTTCCTGAAATTTGGGGTTATGCATAGACATTGAATTTTGTTATAGGTTCTTTCTACATCAATTGATGCTATCTTTTTTTTTTCTTTAGACATTAATATGATATAATCAACTGATTGATTTCAAATATTGCATTCTTGGAACATTTTTTTCCATGGTAAATTGCTGTTTTTATACCCACGCTCATTTTTTAACTTTATTTTGGCTGATATAACTGTGTGGCCTGCTCAGAGGTTAGCTCCTAAAGGTGTCTCTTGTTTTTCTAAGCATCAGTTTCTGAGATGATTGGACTGAGATTTTCCTAAAATCCCTTTTTAGAGAAAGAGGACAATGTGATGTGCACATGGCCAAGCCCCGAGGTTCCTATAGTACAATAGGAATCTTATAAATGAGGGACCAGAAGATCTTGACCATTTCACGGCTCTTGTCCTGTTCCCATTAGAATTTTCTCTTCCTCATCTCATTCATAAGACAGGGACTTGGTATGAATTTTAGTTTCAAATATACTATACTTTTTCATTTATCTATTCAAAAATTATTTACTGAGAGCCTATTATATACATCAGGCACTCTGTTCAATGCTGGGGATGCTGTAGAAAGTAAAAATATAGTCCCTACCTTCATGGAAATTATAATTTGGTATGGGAATCAAATGTTAATCCAATAGACATATAAATGTTAACAGGAGAGAGTTCCGGTGGACCATTTTATGATCATGTATCATTTCTCTACATCAGGGTCCTAAGCTAAGAATCATGCCATATTACAATTTATATCCATCCTGACTTTTAAGACCATGTATAGGTCAGGGGGTTTCCCTTACACTGGCCGCACATGATATTAGGACTTCAACCCTGGGCTGACTTCATCATAAACTAAGGGAAGAATGATGGTGTCATGACTCCATGAGACAGACCCATTCACGTTTCCTCTCCTCTGGCTGAGCTTCTGTAGTTGAGACAGTGCTCTAGAAGAAAAAAAAAAAAAAAAAAACAAGTATCTGGAGAAACTGCAAGAAATGTGAGGGTAGAGTGGGGAAGAAGAGAAGGAAATTTTCAGGCTAATTGGACTTTGGAAATTCCAGTTCCTCTCACTTGCTAACACAAAGACTCCAAGTTGCCAAGTGAGGGAGAAGTGGGAGGAGAATGAGACAGAAAATACAGTGAAAATGTAACTTGGAAAAGAAGTATAATGGATACATTCCTGGTGTTCAACACAAAGTAGATGCCAAGCACAGTCCTTTAAGTGTTTAGATATGAGAGTCTCTGATCCTCCACGGGGAACAGTAGATTTCTTGAATTTGGAGACTAGAAGTATCCCTAAGTTTCAACTGATCCAACCTCCTTATTTAGAAAACCAGCAAATTGAGAGTTTCTTAGAGCCATCTAACTAACTGACCCTCAGACTGAGGGTTTTGACTGTCAGAAGTGCTTTTTCATCTCTACCCTCTGTTGATGGAAATTGAGCTCCAAAAGCAGCAACATGATCATGGATCACAGAAACCTTACGATCCCTGAACACCAGTGGAGAAATGAGACAGTTGGAAAAGTTAGCAATTTCTTATCTAAAGTTGGCAAGTTCAAATTGCCTACTATTGACAGATAATTATTATAACCAATATCAACTGAGTACTTACTTTGTTTCGATCACTATTCTGTGTGTTTGACACATAGCAACAAACTTATTTCTCTCAAAAACCATCTGAAGTAGGTGCCGTTATTATTCTAGTCTATAAATATGAAAACTAAAGTCCAGGAAGGTTAAGTAAGCTGCCAAAGGTTGCGTAGTCAATAAATGGCAAAAGTGGAATTTAAGTCTATGTGATCTAATTTCAGAGCCAGCCACTTCACCATATGCTAAAGTGTTTCAATGCAGATGGAATGCCAATTAGGTGCTCCTGTCCTCGCTCCTCACACAAACCATCCCACAATCACTAGAACCAAATTTCCTGCCTCCTCCAGCCACCTGGTACCTGTTCATCAGAAAACTTGAGCATCCTGTCTTTGAGGTGGGCCTTGGAACAAAAAACCTGTGTGCTATCTTTGAAAGGAAAAATTCTGGTGGTTCTAAGAACCACTCATGCTGAAAAGAAAGCTGACCACTGACCCCAATTACCAGTGTTTCCTTCTCCCACTTACTCTACTGCCCTGGGCAGTGTGCCAGGGTCCATAAAGCATACCCACTCTCAATTCTTTTATAATTCTCTTCTGCCATTGTTAGCCTTCTGGGTATTACCCAGTTCCCATAAAGCATATTAAATTAATTTCTGCTGCCTCACTTGACATTTACATTTAAGAAGCAACTCTGTGATGGGGCAGGGAGATTGGAAAAATACTAACTTAATGTCAAGTTGAGAGATGGGTACCAGTGTCTTTGACTACATAAGATATATGCCTATTCAATTATCTGATCATAACTGCCTGTGGGCAGCTGGAACGGAAGCTAACTGCCCTCTGGAAATTAGAGGATGGTCTATCAAAAGGCTGTCCTCAGAGGATAGACTTAAAAGACGTTCCTCCTGCTTTCTAGGCCCATATCCTTGGTCGAGTTCTGATCACAATGGCAAGGTGGGTTCCTTCACACTTGTTCCAACAAGGCTTGTGGGAAATAGGTGGGAGAGTAATCCAAGAGAGAAGCCACAGCAGCATCCTTCACATCAACTCTCTCTGTATTGTGCTTCCCACAGCCACCAACTTGATTTTACCTTGTAGAGCTCAGTGTTGGTGGTCTGTCTCTTTTTAACTCATCCTGATGGACAGGAAAGGTCATGGAATTGTGTAGAGGTGGGAGGTAGTGGGACATACACTGAACAGTCTCCACAGACGTAATACTTCCCATTTCCACCTTCCCCCTACATTCAAAGTATTTTTTTTATTGTTACTTAATTTTTTTTCCAGTGTTCCAAGATTCATTCCCCATTCCCCACACCCAGTGCTCCACGCTTTAGGCGTTTTTACATTTGCTACTTATAAATCTATTAACCAAACATTTATTGGATATCTGCTGCATAGCAGGTTCTGTACCCAAGGCATATGCTTGGGATACAATAGTAATAAAAATAACGCAAAAGATGTTTGCCCTTGTGAATCTATATAAATGGGAGGTCATCTCTAGTGCTGCTCATGATGACCTATCAAGGAAGTCAGATCAAAATCCATCAGTCTCATTTATGAGTAAGATGAAACCAAGGCTCAGGAGTTTGATGTTCTTCCTGAGGATGCACAGCTACATAGCGGCAGAGCCTGGAGAGCCCAGGCCATTTGAATCCCTGTGCATCTTTCTACTGTACCGTTCTTCCTTGAATCTTAGGAATAAAGACTAGATTGGGTCTTGGGAAATCATTTCAGTCATCACCCTCCTCTTCCTGTCCTGCACCTCAACCTCTTAGGGGAAGCATATGGCAAGAGAAGCTGATTCAGCCGGTCCCTGAGGCACCCATCCGTTCTAAGGAATGAAGGCTCTCATTTTCTTGAAGTTCTGTTGTGTCTTTAATTTAAATTCTTTGTGCTACATGCTCACTATTTCCCATCTCCCTCCATTCTCAGTGGAAGTGAAATAAGGTATATTTTATGAACCTGAAGATAATCAATCCCCAAAGCTCCTCATCTCTAGAACAACTGACAGAGTTCTAAATTTAGTCCTGAATTGTTTTGTTTCAGTTGACAAGCAAAAGGTAACAAGGGGCTAGTCATTTCCACCCTATTTTAGTTCTGCTATGGTATATAGTTGAAATGGCTACTTATCAGACCAAAATTTAATGGCTAAAACAAGATTTAAGAAGTAACTCTGGGAGCAGTTGGTAAGTTCACGGGGGAGGCTCCGTGATTTGTAGTTAGAATGAGGTTTTGGCAAGCTTCAGCCCACTAAAACAGTCTTTTAAAAAAAGAAAGTGGAATAAGAAATATTCAGAGTAGTTTCATCATAATAGAAAGAGTATGAGATCTGAAGTGAAAGCCAGAGTTAGTCTCAGCTCTGCTGTTTACTAGTTATCTTCAGCTGGCCATTTAAAACTCTGTGCAGGGGCGCCTGGGTGGCTCAGTTGGTTAAGTGACTGCCTTCGGCTCAGGTCGTGATCCCTGAGGCCCGGGATCGAGACCCGCATCTGACTCCCTGCTCCGCGGGAAGCCTGCTTCTCCCTCTCTCACTCCCCCTGCTTGTGTTCCCTCTCTGGCTGTGTTTCTCTCTGTCAAATGAATAAATAAAATCTTTAAAAAAATAAAAAATAAGAAAAAACTGTGCATTCATCAATTTCACTCATTAAGAGGCAAAACAAGGATTTTTAGGAATTTTATTGAAGGAAATGATAATATTTGTCAAAAGGATTTCTCGGGGCACCTGGGTGGCTCAGTCGGTTAAGCGTCTGACTTCGGCTCAGGTCATGGTCTCGGGGGCCTGGGATCCAGCCCCATATCCACCTTGTGCTCTGTGCACAGTGGGGAGTCTACTCGGCCCTCACCCTCTGCCCCTCCCCCACTCTTGCACACATTCTCTTTCTCTTAAATAAATAAATAAGATCTTAGGGGAAAAAAGATTTCGCCACCATAGGGCACCATGTAAATATTAGCGATAGCCATTATACTTACTATTGCTAGTTGCGGAAGAGGATAAAGTCATGCTACAAACTTGGAGACTGTTTTATTATAGTCTGTTTACAGACTTTATTTTGGTCTTCCACCTCTAGAATGCTGACATTGTTTGCCTGTGGTTCCTCCTTCTCCTATCCCTTAGGTGAGAGTGACACCTGCTCCATTTCTCATGCAGGAAGATATTAAAACTCCAGCAGGTATCTCTGTGACAACGGAAGTCGTTTTGTTTTTTCTATATCCTTAGCACTGGGAACAGTGTCTTTCTTATAGCAGGCACTCAAAAATAAGTATGGAAAAGGTGAATAAATCATGACTAGCCTCAAGGCCTATGGGAGAAAGAGATCAGGAAGAATTTTGTATAAATAAAATGTTGTCGTCGAGGCTTTGAATGAAGTGAGGGTGTTGAGACTAGGGTGATAGGAAACCAGAAAATCCTTCTCCAGTCATGGGGGAATGGTTTTGGCTGTATGTAAAGCACAGAATTTCTGATATCTGCTTAATGCCAGTCGATGTCCACTCAACTCCCTGCCCTCTTGCAGGTCTCTCCTGTGACCAGGGCATCTGTGATCTGGCAGCATTCTGGAAAGAACTGGGAGGGCTTGGGGCTTCTACTTGGCTTATTTTTTCCTAAATGACAAGAAAGCTAAAATCAAGAGAGTTACCCAGAAGCAGAGAAGAGACTGGAGTCCAGGTCTTCCAATTCCTAGCAAAGGACCTCTTCTCCTTCCAGAGAAAGTGTTTCATTATTTGTTTATGTTTTTGTCTTTTTTTTAATGTTATGTTCATCACCATACAGTGCATCATTAGTTTGTTGTGTTTTTTTTAAAAGATTTTATTTATTTATTTATTTGACAGAAACACAGCTAAAGAGGGAACACAAGCAGCGGGAGTGAGAGAGGGAGAAGCAGGCCTCCCGCCGAGTAGGGAGCCCGAAATGGGACTTAATGTGGAAACTCCGGAATCATGACCTGAGCTGAAGGCATGCGTTTAATGACTGAGCCAACCAGGTGCCCCAATATCATTAATTTTTGATGTAGCGTTCCATGATTCATTGTTTGTGTATAACACCCAGTGCTCCATGCAATATGTACCTCTCTTAATACCCATCACTGGGCTCACCCATTCTCCCACCTCTCTCCCCTCTAAAACCCTCAGTTTGTTTCTCAGAGTCCATACTCTTTCATGATTCTTCTCCCCCTCTGATTTACCCCTTCATCTTTCCCTTCTTTCTCCTAATATCCTCCATGTTGTTCCTCACATTCCACAAATAAGTGAAACCATATGATAATTGCCTTTCTCTTCACTTATCATAATCATATCATATCATAAAAAGTTGGGTATTCATTCTTTTTGATGGCTGAATAATATTCCATTGTGTATATGGACCACATCTTCTTTATCTATTCATCTATTGAAGGGCATCTCAGCTCCTTCCACAGTTTGGCTATTGCAGACATTGCTGCTATGAACACTGGGGTGCATATGGCTCTTCTTTTTCACCACATCTGTATCTTTGGGATAAATACTTAGTAGTGCAATTGCTAGGTCATAAGGTAGCTCTATTTTTAATTTTTTGAGGAACCTCCATCCTGTTTTTGAAAGTGGCTGTAACAAGTTGCATTCCCACCAACAGTGTAAGAGGGTTTCCCTTTCTCCACATCTTCTCCATCATTTGTTGTGTCTTGCCTTGTTAATTATTGCCATTCTAACTGGTTTACGGTGGTATCTTAATGTGATTTTGATTTGAATTTCCCTGATGGCTAATGATGATGAACACTTTTTCATGTGTCTGTTAGCTATTTCTTTCTCTTCTTTGGAAAAGTGTCTGCTCATGTCGTCTGCCCATTTTTTGACTTGATTATTTGTTTTTTGGGTGTTGAGTTTGAGAAGTTCTTTATAGATCTTAGATATCAGCTCTTTGTCAGGAGATCATGTCATTTGCAAATATCTTCTCCTATTCCATGGGTTGCCTCTTTGTTTTGACTATTTCCTTTGCTGTGCAGAAGTTTTTTATCTGGATGAAGTCCCAAAAGTTCATTTTTGCTTTTGTTTCCCTTTCCTTTGGAGACATGTCTTGAAAGAAGTTGCTGTGGCTGATATCCAAGAAGTTACTGCCTATGTTCTCCTCTAGGATTTTGATGGATTCCTATCTCACATTGAGGTCTTTCATACATTTAGAGTTTATCTTTGTGTATGGTGTAAGAGAATGGTCTAGTTTTGTTCTTCTGTATATAGCTATCCAGTTTTCCGAGCACCATTTATTGACGAGACTGTCTTTTTTTCCATTAGGTATTTTTTTTCCTACTTTGTCAAAGATTATTTGACCATAGAGTTGAGGGTCCATCTCTGGGTTCTCTATTCTCTTCCATTGATCTGTTTTTGTACCAGTACCAAGCTGTTTTGTTGATCACAGCTTTGTAATATAGCTTGAAATCAGGCAACGTGATGTCCCCCACTTTGTTTCTCTTTTCCAACATTTCTTGGCAATTTGGGGTCTTTTCTGGTGCCATAGAAATTTTAGGGTTGTTTGTTCCAGAACTTTGAAATATGTCATTGTTATTTTGATTGGGATGGTGTTGGAAGCATAGATTGCTCTAGGCAGCATAGACATTTTAATGATGTTTATTCTTCCAATCCATGAGCATGGACTGTTTTTCCAATTTTTGTGTCTTCTTCAGTTTCTTTCATGAGTGCTCTGTAGTTCCTCGAGTATAGATCCTTAACTTTACCTCTTTGGTTAGGTTTATTTCAAGGTATCTTATGGTCTTTGATGCTATTATAAAATGGGATTGGTTCTCTAATTTCTATTTCTACACTTACATTGTCAGTGTATAAGAAAGCAACTGATTTCTGTGCATTGATTTTGTATCCTGTCACATTCCTGAATTGTTATATGAGTTCTAGTAATTTGGGGGTGGAGTCTTTTGGGTTTTCCACATAAAGTGTCAGGTCTTCTGCATTATATGAAACACAAATGTTTATTTGGTTTGGGGGATTCCTTTTTGTTTGTTTTGTTTTGTGTGTGTGTGTGTGTGTGTGTGTGTGTGTCTTTTTTTCTATTTTTGTCTTACTTTGCCTCATTTAAGTGTGGGGAGAAAATATGTTTCTTTCAAAATGTAGTGGTGGTCTTGATTGTAGGAGAATTTATGATAGCTTAGAGATTTTACCAAGAAGTCAGTGGGTTTCCTTACCATATCTTGGCATAAAATACTACTAAGACAATCTCCTCATCCAGCCCGTGTGTGTTTTGCCTTCCCTCTTGAAATTGTCAAACTGACATAATTAACTAAGCTGTTAGCTAAATAAATCATTGGATCCTAGCAAGAATTTTTACTGAGATATCATTGCCCCCGCACCACACTGCATGAAGGACTGTCAACGCCATGCGATAGATGTATGGCAAAAGATTCTGTTTGGAAGACAGCTCTCTCTGCCTTAGCATCAAATGTGGCTGGCAGGCTAAAGAACAGATGTCATGGAGTATATGTGAGAAACCCACCAATTCCTTAGAGTATTTTGATCACACATGGTTCACAGAGACTGAAAGCACATGGAGTGTACGTTGATAGCCCAACGATGGACTTAGGTCAGGGTGGACCACCGCTGAAGGTGGTAGTCCATAGTCCTGAGTAGACGACCATGCTCTGAGATAGGGAAATGCACTTATGAACCTCCGAAAGTCTCTTCTATCCTTTGACATTCTGAGGTAGAGGAATACAATGTTACTGTTTTATTTTTATTTTTAGCTATATTCATTTGCTAGCTCCTTAAAAATAAGGACCTGCTCCATCTCCTGGCCTTTGTAAATATTCAGTGTTCTGGTGCATATACAATGTTCACCTTTCACTTTCCACCCCAGCTTCTCTCTGTTCTTGCAGAATAAGGATAAAAATTGACCAAAGACTAAACATGTTTTGGAGGAGAATCTTACTACCAATTAAAGCCTTCTTTGAGTTTCAACAGATAAAGAAACAAAGGCTGAAAAGTCAAAACTGATGTGGTCAGTCTGTTGGGAAATTCACAATGCTGCTGCATTCTTGGGTGATGGAATGCTGCTCCCGTATTCAGTTTAATTGGAAACATGGCTAATGGCCAGACACTCAGAAGAGAGATTATAGATTCATGAATTAGGGTCATGTTTACACCTCTATTGTCAACTGTAATCATTTGTTTAACCCAGGGTCTCCTTGGTTTATTATGATCATTATTGCTTGGCTGGAGTTTCATGGTTATGAATGAAGAATCCATATGTGAGCCTAATAATTCCAGCAGGAACCCAGCCTGTCACTATATTTTCATATAAGGGAAGTTTCCTTTAACTATTTGTTTTAGTCTTCAGTCCTCTTGTATTTCAGAACTATAAACTAGGCCCAATCAATGGGCTCATTAATAGTTGCCCTCATCTACTGACAGATAACCTACTTTGAGAATATCAACAATGACCACATCTCACACTTGAAACATTTTATAATTTTGGGCTTTCGTGATCATCAGTGCATATGCCAGAATGCTATGAAATATAATTTGGCCATATAAAAGAAGATACGTTTAAGGGCCTGAAGAGACACAGTAGTAGGTTTTGGGGCAGTGTTATGGAAAGACCTTTGCCTCTGCTTTGCTTTCTGTCATTTCCTTGAGGCTTCACTGCAGAATTGGGGATTAGAGAAAAGACAGAGAAAGAAAGGGGGAAAGAGAGAGAGAGAGAATTTCTGCCTCTGTCTTTTTGAGGGGCTATCTTGTTGCCTTTTCTTATGATAGGGATTGTCATGTCACAGGGGTTCATTACTGAGGAAGCATTAGAGTAAACCTGTGTACATCTATTAAAGTCATATAGAAGTTTGAGGAACTACATGGACCAACCACTCGTAAGGTCTGAGCAGCTCCAGCAGTAGGCCTCTGGAATTTACCTCTTTATCTTTTCTTTCTTTAAAGAATAAAATTTGATAGTTTTCTTCCTGGGAGAATTTTCTTTTCTGTTAAATCAAACCATCCTTGGTTAGGACTGTGGTCCTCCAGCTATCACCTTCTGGCTTGAATCAATAGTTTCTGCAGGGCCATATCTAAACTGGACTCCAGTTTTGTTTTGTTTTGTTTTGTTTTTCATCCTTGGCCATGTGATCTCAGAGAATCTCTCATAGAGTCATAGAGTCAAGGACAGAAGGA
>PITA01013958.1:0-37516 GCA_004023965.1 Spilogale gracilis
CGTCCAGGAAGTGTCAGCGTGTTTAACAGCATAAGGTGCTGGAGGACGGACCCCCCGGGAGGGGTGAGCCGCCGCCACCGCCACAGAGGCAGGGACAGCTGTGGCAGCTGTGAGGCTTCAGTGGTCACACTAATGTCGCTGACACGGGGACATGGAGGCGTGGACTGGCATGAGAGGGAGCAGCAGTTGGGGGAACAGGGAGAGGGGAGTGGAGAGGGGCCAGGCAGCTGCAGAGGTCCGGTGGAAGTGCACATAGCTTACTAGTTCTGCCACCTTAAGCAAATTGCATGAACGCTCGGTACCTCAGTCATCTCATCTGTAAAATGGGGGTAATAAAGGCTGCCGGACGGGGTGGTGAGGACTGAATTAGAGAAGGAGTGGAGAAGGCCGTGGAACAGTGTGCCTGGAGTGTGCCCTGTGGTTAGCACCGCGCTGGGTGGAAACGAGTGCCGGGAGAAAGGGAAATGAGAGCCCCCCGAGAGTGGCTGGTTAGGGGAGAGGGCTTTGGCTTTACCTGGGAAGATCTGGGAAGGCCTTTCTAGGATGGGGGATGTTGGCCGAGGTGGCCATCTGAAGGAGGAAAGGCCCAAGGTGGGGAGGCGAGCGGCCAGTGTGGCCGGAGGAGAGAGGGTGGGAGACAGGCCTGGAGAAGTGTCCGGGGCCAGCTTGGGTGGGGCCTGCCAGGACAGGATAGGAAGGCAGGTGTTTCCCCGGAGCAGGGGGAAGTGTTGGAGGGTTGGATCGAGGATGTGATTTGCTCTGATGTGGGGTTCTGGGAGAATCTCTGTGATACTGTAGGGAACAGCCTGCAGGAGTAGGAGGGAGGGGACTTCCCCCCAACAACATCCACAGATCGGGTGGGCACAGCCAGGGCAGAGAGCACAAGTGTTTGCTCATCAGTCTTCCCCATCTGTCCAGATGCTTCCTGGTGCTGTGCCTTTGCCTAGGCACAGGGAAGGCGATAAAGACAGTTTCTCTGTCCAAGAAGAGCAAAGGGTAGGATTGCACCCCGACACCTGCCCTACAAAAGGGCATGGATAAAGACCCTGGGGCACGAGGGCTAGGAACCACCCCTCTGTTCCTTGCGCTACCCTCCCAGCCCAGGAGGAGGCCCCATGCTTGGCTTAGGCTCTGCGGCTTTCTGGGACAACTGGCGCTCTGAGACGCCCCTCAGCTCAGCCGGCGGCGGCTCGGGGTGGCTTGGATTCTGCCTCTCCTCCCAACTCTTGGTTCCCATGGCGGGCTGGGTTTCGAGACGGGGTGCTTGTGTTCTCTGATCCATAGAAAGAAGAGTGAGGGGGTCTTGCCCACCCCACACCCCCTCCCAAACCTTGATGCCGACTGTTGGGTCATCCAGGACACTGTCAGATGGCAGCTGAGCTCCTGGGCTCACATGCCCCTTGAACTGGGAAGGGGTCTGCTCAGCTTGAGACATGTCCTCACGTGCTCCTGGGGGGCTGGAGAGGGACTCACGGTCACAGGGGTGGGGGGTCTCCACGCAGGGAAGGGCTCTGAAGTAGCATGGGGTGCACGGAAGGCATGGCCTTGGCCCGTCTGGGGGTTCTCTGCGGCAAGGGAGCACACAAGCCAGTCGGGGGAGCGGCAGAAAGCACGGGGCGTTCTGCAACGACACCCTGCCCAGGACCCAGGACCAGGAGGCCTGGTTGGCTTCGGGACCCTATTGGTGGGAAAGGTTGCTGTCTGGGGCCTGTGCGGGCCTGTACAGGTGTTCTTGGAACAGGTTTTTGCAATATAACCACAACCACCGGGCCCTGATGGGTAGCAGAGTCCCGTTTCCTCACCCAGAGCTCATTCATGGGGAACCCTACCTCTAGGGCCAGTCTCTTCCCTCCATCCCCACCAGGCTGTGACCAGCTATCTGGTTTGCAAGAATGCCATGCCCCATCCTTAGGAAACTTCCCCTTCCTACAGGACCTGTTCAGCCTTCTGCTGCTTATTCTGCTCCCTCTACCCCTTTCCTGTGCCTCTTTTCTGACCTCTGGACCTTGGCTCTTTAATTATTTTCTCTTTGTGCCTGTAGCGGGGGTTGGGCCAGGGGGCTGCTAGGTAGTAGCATAAGGCTCGAGGAGGAGCATCGACCTGAAATAGCCATTCTTCCTCCCACATCTCCCTTCTCACCTCCGCCCATGGGAAATCATGTGTTTGCTTCTGCCCCCCCCCCCCCAGCTTACACCAACAACCAGGCAGACATCGCCACCCAGGGCTGGTTCATTGGGCTCATGTGTGCCATCGCCCTCCTGGTGCTGATCCTGCTCATCGTCTGTTTCATCAAGAGGAGTCGAGGTGGCAAGTACCCAGGTAGGATGCATGGGAGGAATGGGCTTGGGGACATGGGGCCTGCAAGCTCTCCTGGGAGCCTCCAGGTCCCCAGCCAGATCCAGGGGGCCCGGTTCTCCCAGCAAGCCTGACCGCTGCCGAGCTTGGGCAGACAGTCCTCTCGCCTGGTCTGTGCATCTCAGAGCTGCCAGAAAGCACTTGAGTTAATTAAGTTCACCTGAGGTGCATGGGTGGAACAGCCCAGGCGGCTCTAGAGAGAGCACAGAAGATACCCTGGCTCCCATTAAAAATGACCTTCCCTCCCCTTGACTCACCAGCCGTCTGCTCAGTAAATTGGCTTTTTTCAGCCTGAATCTCATTAAGATCCCACGTCCCAAGGAAGGAGGAAGGAAGGCGTTCTCTCTAACCCTGAGAGAGAGAGGAGAGAGAGGGGAGGGTCTGGATGGAAGCAGCACGCCCATGAGAGAGTTCCAGTCCTCAGGGACTGGGGACTGTCAGCAGAAGGTCGGGAGCTCGTGCTTGAAGTCCTGAGGCTCGGAGGCTCAGGGGTGGCCTGCATCGGCACAGACCCTGTCAGTAGAGAACTTTGGGCTTCCCTAGCATCCCAGAGAGCCACCGCTTTTCTGGGGGCCTCAAGACCCACCAGCCCACACATACCAAGGACAAGGACCTTGGGCATTCTTGCTTCTGGAAATATTGATTGTTTTTTCAGCCGGCAACAAAACCATCTGTCTGGGACGGGGTGGGTAGAATGACAGGAGACAGGATAATGGATGACCCAGTGAGCGAAAATCCTGCTGGGCTGCAGAATGAAATTGCTCCCTGCCCTGCAGGGCCCCATTGCCAAGCACAGGCCGTGCTCCCCAAACATCTGCCTCTCCCTGCCTCTAAACAAGTCCTCCTCTAGCGTCCCCCTAAAACTCAACTCAGCGAAAAGATTCTCTTTTATTTCCTCACCCTGCCCGCATACCCTCAGTCCCTAGGGTTCTAAAGAGTTCTGCCTCTGCTCTAAATGAGGGAGATGTCTGTGAGGGAGGGCAGGAAATTATAATTCTTTATTGGCAAATGACGCTTTCTTTCACTTTGTTGTGCTGTGTTGGGATTGTTTTTCTCCTGAAAAAGAGGAAACCAGAGTCAGGGAGAAGAGTAGCTTTACTGAGCTCAGCCCCCAACTCATCAGATAAGCCTTGAGCCTTCCTTTGCCCATAATAGTATTCCTTTCCAGAAAGTTCTTCTCCAGCTGTAGAGTAAGGTCCTAGTCTTACTTTGGTAGAAGTAAGACTTCTTACTTTGGTACTTAGCTAGAAAGATGAGCAAACCACGAAGCCCAGGCTCTAGCCTTCATGCTAGACTTCATTCAGTTACTAATGAGTTAGGTGACACGTTCTTCACCTCTGAAGGGCTCACTTTCCCTTTTCTAAAATGGGAGAGCTTATCCTTCCCTGTACCTCAGGAAGGATAGTCATTCGCGCAAGTATCCCCATGTGCCAGGTCCTGTGCTCGGTGCTAAGAACATGAAAAGTGATCGCTCCCTCAAGACACAGCAGCTGGTACGGCAGGAAGATCACAGCCAGCAAGACAGGGCCTGGGATGGGAGTGTGCAAGCCACGGAGGAGGTGTGGGAGAAGAGAGTCCCACACGCTAGTGAGGTCACAGCCTGAAGAGCGTTTTCCATCCCGAGGTGCTTACAGAACGTCCCCTCCGCCCAGGGCCCTCTGCTGTACACAGATACTCCCCCTACAGAACTGAATAAGAGAGGTGCCAAGGAAAAGATCACATTCATTCGGTGCTTGGGGGCAACCCCGTGGAGAGGTGGCGGGTGGCCAGGGAGGAGGAGGTTTCAGTTGTCAGCAGAGCCCTGTGGAAACGCCAGGGATGAGGAGGAGGCGGGCTTCAACTTGACCGCTGGCTAAATGCAGGAAGCGAGAACAAGGGAGGCATCGAAGGTGCCTCATTGAAAGGGAGAGTGTCACTGACTCTACAGTCGGGATCCCGTGAGGCAGGAGCATAATCACCGTGTCTGTGTCTTTGCTTCTCTTATCGGCCAAGTGCGAGAAAAGAAGGATGTTCCCCTGGGCCCCGAAGACCCCAAGGAAGAGGACGGCTCCTTTGACTACAGGTAAGTCATCTGTTTGGCTCCTGGCCCCCACATCCCCATCCATCCGGCTGTCACCTCTGCCTCACCTCGGCTGACAGAGCTGGATGGGGCTGCCTCCCCAAAGGGAGGACACTGCCCAGGACAGTCACACGGATTTGAGGGACTCTGTTCCATTCATTCAACCGAACAGCTGCAACTATTGAGCTCCTTAGATGTGTATGCTTCCTCCTCTCTCCCCTGAAAGCAGACACCGGGAAACGCCATGGCCGTGAGATAGGCCTTTGGCTTCCTCTCTGCCCGCCCCCTACCCTAACCCTGAAGACAGGGACCCGGGGAAGTGGTCTCAAAACCTCAGCTCAGTGAGGGATGGGGGGGTTGGGGGTTCCAGATGTTTTCCTCATGAACCTGAATGATATCTCTGGGCCCTAGCTAAGAACAAGCCTTGGAGAGGCATTCGTTCGGGGCCTGTCCCAAATCAGAGGACTGAGGCCCAGACAGGGAGGTGAGCTGCCCAGGAATCCCACCCATACTTGTTGCCCAGTGAGCTGGCGGCAGAACTGAAGAAGCCAGGGCCTGAGTTCCAGCCAGGCAACATCACGGTCCATCCCTCTCAGATCCGGACAGGCCTCTGTGGCTGGCGTGACAATGTTGTAATGTCCCATTTTGATGGCAAATGTATTCTGAGTTAAGCAGTGATGCGGGATGGGTCGTGGAAGCCTCATTCCCAGACCAAGGCGAGCGGGAGGAAATGCTCTGATCCTGTTCCTCTCTGGGGCGAGATTACCCCATCTTCCCCGAACCTCTCCGTTTCCTACCCTTGGCCTCCACCACTCTGCTGACCAGCAGCCTGGCAGGTGGACGCTGCCCAGAGCCACTGCGCGGCCAGGAGCCCCTCTGGAGCCTGGGTACCGAATCCGTCTGGCCAGTCCCTCTAATGGCAACTCAGCTAGCTTTTTGCCCCTCCCACACACACACAGGCACCCAGGAGGGACCAAGTGTGGCCTGGGGCCCAGGGAGGGGATTATGTGTCTGCCTGCACCGCCTGGCCCTGCCTTCTGGGACCCAGACTCCCACTGCCGGCCTGGCTGCCTCCTGCCTCGGGGCCGTCTCCCCTCCAAGATGCGGCCAGCAGCACCTGGGCCCCCTCGGAGCTGAGAGGGCAGAGTGTTGGTCAGCCCGGGGAAGGATGTGGTGCCAGAGCAGAGCCAGGCCGCGGGGGTTCTTACTTCCTGCGGGCGCTGCAGACATCCCAGCAGGTTGGTGACGCTCTGCCCCCGAGCCTGCTGGCCCTCCTTGCAGAGGAGGGGTTGAAGAGCAGAACCTGGGGGCCTCTGAGGAGGCAGGGCAGGATCGTCAGAGCCTTGCTGGGCTTTGCGTCCAGTTACTGGCCTCACACATTCCTGTGTGCGCCCCTCCGCTCGTCCCACCCTCTCGCGAAGCCCCAGGCACCAGCATCTGCTGGTCAGTAAACTGGAGAGCGGACAGAAAGCACACCACGGTGAGGAAGGGACACCTAGGGGAGAGGTTTCTTTCTCTGTGGCCCATACCTGTTGCTTTTTGTCCAGGGCAAAGCCTTCCCAGATCACAGAGTCAAAGTGAGTCCAGCCTCTCTCGATGGAGAGACTAAGGCTCAGTGAGAAGAAAGGCTTTCCCAAGACCTCAGAACCTCACAGTGTCGCACGCAGGACTAGTGTCCCATCTCTTTGACCCACCCCGTCCTGCCTCGTCTCACAGCAGCTGGCTCTCCTCACCATGAGCCAGCACCTGCCTGAGGACGAGGACCCCAGACTGGGAGTCCAGAAGAGTGGGCCCAGCTCAGCCCCACCTTGCTACCTAGCCTGGGAGCAGACACTGGTCCTCTCCAGGCCTTGGGTTCCCCTCTGTAACCCAGCCAGACAGGGGACGGCTCGGGGGTGGGAGAGGCTGAGTGGTGACCTCTGAGGTCCTCCCCTCTCTGAGTCGCGTGGCTCATATGCTTGGTGCGAGGCCAGTGGCCCAGTGCTACACCTCCTGGGGACTGGACCAGGCCCTGATTCTCTGTCTCTCTCTGGCCAGTGACGAGGACAACAAGCCCCTGCAGGGCAGCCAGACGTCCCTGGATGGAACCATCAAGCAGCAGGAGAGTGACGATAGCCTCGTGGACTATGGCGAGGGTGGTGAGGGGCAGTTCAACGAGGACGGGTCCTTCATCGGCCAGTACACAGTCAAAAAGGACAAGGAGGAGACAGAGGGCAATGAAAGCTCAGAGGCCACCTCGCCTGTCAACGCCATCTATTCTCTGGCCTAACAGAGCCCCCTGGCCCCCCGCCCAGGGCACAGCCTCTACTTTGCAAGTGGGAGGAGGCTAGAGGGGGAGATGAAACCACCGCAGACCTACCACACAGCCGCCACCACCTTCAGGAACAAGGGACAAGGGGGTCTGCCAAGCTGTGAGGACCAGTGACCGCCCAGCCAACCCCAAGCCCCCTGGATGAGCTCCCCTCCTGCAGCCCTGGGGTGCCACCGAGTGGAAGAGCTAGAGTCCTGGCTAAGCTCAGCTGGAGGGAGCCCAGCCCTTCGCTCAGCCTCACCGCCACCTTGAGCCTTCCAGCCCCCGAGCCCGCCCTTGCTCTCGGCACATGCACTCACCAGTTTCTGTTGGTTATAGCCCTTGGCGTTGTCTTTATTTTTGCTTTGTGCATCTTCCCTATCCAGACCCAGCATCTCCATTTTCTTTTCCTTTCGAAGAAATATCCCTGGACAAAGAAAGAATAGGTGGATTCAACCCCAGATGGGCAAAAGGATTGACCTGTAAAAGAACATCTAGAAAAGCTGTCTTACTCACACCGCCACCAGGCCAATGTATTTCCGAAGGATGCCTTTCTCGCCGGATGCCTCCCTGGGCCCCCAACTCATGCACCTTGACCTCGTCACTTGCTGAGCTGGGCTTGGCTCCTTTCTGGAAAATGACAGTATTTTTGGCAGGGAGAGAGTGGGCAGGCCTCCTTGCCTCGCTCTGGTTCAGTCAGGAGGTGGGCTTGCCTCTTGCTCCTCGCTCTCACCCTGTCCCTTCCTCCATAGTGTCCCAGACAAGAGCTGCCCCGGCTCTGAAGGAGTCTGAGGAACGGGAACGGCCACGGATGGGAAGAGTTTCGACGCCACTGGCCGAGTACCTCAAGGAGAAGGAAACCAGGCGTCTGGTCCCTGGGGAGCTGTGCTCACCTCGGGAGAGAAGGAAAGGACTGGGTTTGGACTTCCTTCCTCCCCATCGGTGAAACCCAGGATGTGGAAGAGAGGACCATGCACCCTGCCTCGAGGGGAGAGGGTGCCCCTCACCTGGCCAGGGATCCCCGCCACTACACTCACAGAGATGGAACCAGGCAATGCAGAAGCTTTGCTGATGTGTTTGGGGGTGTCAGGTCCTGCTCCCACTTTTGCGTCTCTCAGATAGCATCTGCTTCGTCAATTCTGTAAGACGTTGAAAGTGGTGTTTCACACCATGCCGCCCCCCCGAGACTGCACCAGTGTGTCTGTCCTCTCCTCGGGGTGATCACATATCAGGAGAGCCTGCGGGAACAGCACGCTGACCGTGCTAGGGAGCCTGAGCTGGGGACCCGCACCCTCTGGATGCCTTACGCAGCTCTGATCTGGCCCTGCAGCTCCCAGGTCCCCAGCCTCTGCCCACAAGCCTCCAAGCCTCCAGCGATGGCTCTCAAGAACGGGGCTCCTGCAAGCACCACCGCAGACCCAGAACAGCAGCTCGACGCGCGCCCTGCACCCCGTTGGCCAGTGAAGACCCACGCGGCCTGCAGTTCTCAGAGACCCAAGGCGCGGCCTTCAGCCTACCCACATAATCCGTTTCTGAAACCAAAGGTACCTAGCCTCAGAGAGAAATCTTGAGCCTGAGAGCAACTTGTAGCGGTTGCTGGAGCTAGAGCCCATTTTGGGGGGACGAAGCTGACCCCCAATTCCGGATTGCCTGCCATGGGCACAACCCCCAGCTGCTTGCCCGGCAGGCTGGGAAGGAACAGTGCTGCGTCCTTCAGAGGCTCCGTCAAAGCCTCGTCTGCCACACGTTTAAGCCACAAAGGTATTAGCAATGCTCGCATCGCTAAATGATCAGTCAGCTGCAGGTCTGGCCCATAGACACACGTACTCTGTCCGCAGGGAAGAAAGCACAGCGCAGAGCTGAGCTGAGTATGTTGTTTGAACCTGAGAGCAGGTACGTGGCCTCTAGCCCCAGCCGTGGCCAGCTGTGCAGCCCAGAAGCCCAAGGGGCAGCTCTCTCATGGTAAAAGGGGACAGGGTGAATCATGGGGGCTAGGAGTGAGCTCAGGGGCCCCCTCCCCTGGCTTTTCTCTGACACCTTCCTGCCTACAGCTGGGCATTCCAGCACCCAAGCCCAGCATCCCTCCAGGGAACGTCAGGGAAGTGTACCTGTGGACTGAATTAAAGGACCAGCCTTTCCAGAAAACACTCTGGATCTGAGCAGAGTGGTCAGTGTCTCGGGCACCTCACTTCGTGTGACACCCCACACACTAATGAGCTCAGTGCACTGCAGGCAGGGGACCGTGTGCTGTCACAGTGCCCATTCACCGGCTGCGCAGCCGAGGACCACAGAAGGCCTTCTGCCCCCGCGGGTCCTGGGGGAGAGATGAGTCCTCGGCCTGTCTTCTCCGTGTGCGTGTCCGGCCCGCTCTGGGCCCCCTCCCTCCATGTAGGAAGGCCATGCCGGCAGCTGCGCAGAGACGCGCCCCCCGCACCCCCTGGCCCTCCTCCTGGCCAGTGGAAGCCAAGCTGAGCCTGGAGAACCGGTGTTCCCCGAGCAGAGATGCAAGAGAGGTGTGTGGATGGCAGGGTTAGGGAGCAGCCCTTCCAGGAATAGAATGTCCGTGTTCCATGAGCCCATGCCAGAGCCCGCTCAGTGGAAAAGCAGTATTGCCCCACACACCCTGCCAGCTGGGCCTCTCAGGCAACCGCCCGAAAACATACAGCCATGGGGCCAGGAGACGGTGACGCCATCGGTGCTGCCGCCTGCCTGGCCGTTGGCGGTGGAGGAATCGGGCAGTGACCCTAGAAGCCCCTTTTCCCGTGCTGCGGTCCCACCTGTGTGTGCTTAGCCGCCGGAGCTGTGGAATCAAGAGACACTCTTGAACTTCTAGTCGGAGCCATAGTCACGTGTGGCCCCCGCCCTCCCAGGGCTCACAGGCCTGGAGCTGAGACACAGGACAGAGTGGGCACTGGCTGGGAGCATCTTGAGTGTTGAAGTCCCCAGTGGCCCCAGGCTTAAAGGGAAAAGCTGAGCCAGACGGGACGGGGGCATGGTCAGAGCCTGCAGGGGGTGTCAGGACCAGTCCTTCTTCCTGAGCCTCTTGGCTCCGTCCCTTGGGGCAAGTTGCTGGACTTGTCTGTGTGGTGGTGCCTCTGGCTCCCCTGTGTTGTCCCTCCTTTGCCCACCTCTCCCCACAGTGGGGCAGGGGCCACCTGAAGGAGCAGGAAGGCCAGCGTCCGAGGAGTACAATGCTGCAGGACCAGGGGACAGCTGCCTGCCACCCTGCCTGGCTTTTGGTGAAGGGGACCCATCTTTCCTCACCTTGATTCTGAGGAGATGGTTGAGGTCCTGTTAAAGGGGAAACCAGAATAGCTCTTGCCCTTGTTGTCGCCTTTGCCCTGGGAGGGTGGGAGGCATCTGGTCTACCCGTCCCTGGCAAGTCCCAAGGTCTGCAGAAGTGTCCACCCGTCCAAGAGGCAGCCAGTGCCAACACCGCTCACCCTGCAAGGGGTCTCTGCGACCTGCGCCGGACATGGCTTTCAGAGCTTCCCCAGACACGGCCTGAGCAAAGGGCTGGGGACACGTGTGGCTTCTCCAGCTAAGGGGCCGCCTGCCCTGCCCACACCCAGTCCCCGTGCATGGTCACACCCACACAGCAGGGCAGCACTGTCAGGGGGAACAGTACGGATTGTGACGTTGTCTTAGGGTGAGTTCACACCCTGACCCGCTTGAGAGGTTGGACCCTTCCTGACTGATTCCTGCAGGCAGAACAGAGAGACACAGTCTGATCCGAAGGAGAGGGACCCTTCTGGGAACAGCCGGGGCAGAGTCTGTTTATCCTGGGGCCCTTGCAGGATCTGAGCCCAGCCACTGAGAGTCACAAACAGCCTGTGAGACAGAAGCAGTGGGATTTAACACACTTTGCCTCAGTCTTAGCAAGGTCCCTTCACCAACGCTGAGGCGGGGAGGCTTCCCCGGCTGTCAGGGATAGGGCCGCAGGTTCCTTGGAAGCAGGCACAGGGCGTGCTCCCTGTTGGCAGCACCTTGGTCACCACTCCTGCAGCCCCTTCCAAACACACACACGTCTGCAGGGAGGAGGTCACCCGGAGGGTCTTGGCTGAGCTTCGCTTGGTGGCTTAGGAGGCGCGGGTAGGAGTTCCCTGATTAAACACAAGAATGAAACAGAAAGCTTGAAATGCCAGGAGGGGAGAGTGCCGTAGGCAGAGCCCAAGCCCTGGCAGCCCATCCCCTACACCAGGCAGGGGCCTGCCCATGGGAGTTCAACCCTGCTGCTGTCACCAGCCCGCCCAGCCCTTGCCTGGGCAGCGCCCTTCCTTCTCTCCCCTGTTGAGAACAGCCTTCCCGAGATAGGTTCAGAGAAGGATCAGAAGGGCAGGACAACGGCCCAGGGAAGCCACGAGTCTCCTTTGAGCGGTGTCTCGCACCACACCCCCAACAGTGCACGTAGGTCAACACAGTATTAAACAGAAGTCCTCTGATGCGAAGGGCGGAAATGAGCTCAGTCCCAGGGTATGTCACCTTGGATAGCTGCAGATGGCAGCACACGGAGGAATCGCAGAGCCGATCTCATGAGCAGGACTCTTCAGACAGATGAGGACCCTAAAATCCACAGAGTGGAAGGGACTTGCCCAAGGTCCCTCGGCTGGTAAATCAGGGTGAGGGAGGGCTGGAAGCCGGGCCTTCAGAGTCCTTGTCGAGGGTTCTCCACTGGCCCGCAGGTGCCTCCTTGGAAATAGAGGTGTAACTTCACCTCCTTGGAAATAGAGGTTTACCTCGCATCCCCCATATGCCTCCCAAAATGAAAGACACAAAGGATTTTTCTGAGACCAAGAGCAGTCTGTCTGCGGCAGCCCGTGGGAAGCCAGCCGCGTGGGACAGATCCCGGCCAGGACAGAGTGACGAGACGACTGGTGTTTGTCACTGTGAAATCTCGACTGTAGTCTGGAGTGGCGTCTCATTTCATGACACTTCGGGCCCCCAACAGGTTGCGGCCCTCAGGCCCTCGGCGTGGGGTGCTGAGGGGCAGCTGGGCCACGGAGACTGTCACCCCAGGGTTCGCTGGGCTGGAGTTCAGCACATGTAGAGTTCAGTGAAGCAATAAACACAAAAATCTGGGAGAAGAAATCCAGAATTTTGTGCCCTACTCTGTTTCTTTTTCAGAAATGATGCCGATCAGATGACCCTGCCCCTGTTGCTGTTATTTTTTTTTCTTTTTTTTTCTGATCCTCAATCAGTGTTGTCCCTCTGCCCAGCTCCCAGCTCTTTGCCAACTTCACCCTCCTGGGCTGAGCGTCAGTCGCCTGTGACAGGGTCGCTTCTGTCCCGGTCCCACCACCAGCCCACACTGGCCCCAGAGGACCTCTTGCCCTGCCCCCCCCACTCCTGGCACCCCTTTCCCCCCCAGTACTGTGCCGCATTGTTCCTTCCAGAGGAGAGTCCCCCCTCCCGCCATCTTCATGCCCCCTCCACATACCCGCACACCTACAGAGTGGTCTGATCTTTTTTCCATTGGTTAAAGATTTAACTCTCCACCGCAGACCTTGTTTTAACTCCTCTCACATCATGTTCTTTCCTCTTTGTGAGTTATTTTGCATTAACCAATGTTGTCAGCAACAAATGCGGATCTGAGGGTGTCACCCACCACCTTCAGCAGGGAGGACTTCCGGGCCGCAGAGGACCATCTAATATGTGGACTTATAAACTGACTGCATGAGCAATGAAAAGGCCAAATTATTCAGATTTTTTTTTGAATCACTGTAAAAAAAAAAAAAAAACTGATTTCTTTTGTATAGAGAACACTAAACGTATAATAAAAGTCGTTCAAAATGGACTCTGGCCGAGTGACTTGTTCATTTTCTTTAGTTAATGGAAAACGGGACGGGATGTTGGATTGACAACAGAATCAAAAAGGATTTCTCATGGGCACAAACCGCACACACTCGGGGGTTCTGCAAGACCAACCCCCTTCTTGAAGTTGGTCTTATCCTAGAAGCCTCGTTGGCACAGTCTGTGTTTCGAATGTGCGGCCACAGAGACACCCCGATTCAACGCACCTGTGCGTGTGCTTGTGCGCCATTTAAGAAAGGCTGTGATGGGGATGCCAGGAGAAGGGGAGAAGTGTGCGATGAAGCTCTGCGTCCTGGCCCCCCCGCTTCTGTACCTCTGCCCTGAGGTGGGATAATGCCAGCACATTTAATATTGTTGAAGGGATGAATACTACACTTACAACAAACCAAAAACCTCTCTCAGTAGACTCAAAGGAATCTCAACCAACAAGTAAATAGGGGAGGGAAAGAGGAAGAGAGGGCTGTGTTGGTGGAGGGGGCACCCATCCATAGTTATACCTCTTTTCTTGATTCTTCGGCCGGGAGCTGGGCTAATTCTCACTGAGGAGTGCCGCCTCTGGCCCTCTTCCTAGGCAGAATGAATGGTGAGGGAACCTCAGATGTTGTAACCCCCCTCCCTCTCCTAGGGTGGTGTGGGGGCTAGAGAGGGGAGTGAGGCTGGGGAGGTGGCTCTGCTGGGGAGGGGGAAGATCACTGGTTTACAGGCAAGAATGGGAAACAAGCAAACGATTCGCCTGAAATTACAGGCTCCGCTCTCCTGGATAAATTGGCCAACCCACCTGTGTTTCCTCTCCCTCAGAACATGGGGCACCTGGGTGGCTCAGTGGGTTAAGGCCTCTGCCTTTGACTCAGGTCATGATCTCAGGGTCCTGGGATCGAGCCCCACATCAGGCTCTCTGCTCAGCAGGGAGCCTGCTTCCTCTCCTCTCTCTGCCTACCTGTGATCTAGCTCTCTGTCAAATAAATAAATAATATTTATAAAAAAGAAAGAAACTTGTAGCTGAGAAAAAAAAATTAAAAAGAAAAAGGTCCTCAGAACAGATCGAGACCTGAGGCCTCATTTCTGGGTCTGGCTCCTCCTGAATTTTGGGGTATCTCATTGGGTATGCCACATAACACCCCTGAACCTCGCTGTTCACTCCTTGGAATACATGAAGATCTTCTTCTCATCACTGTCAAGTTCACAAGCTGTCTGTGAAATCTGCCCTTCATGTCCATGTGCACCACCCCAAAGCAGCCCAAGCCCTCATCCTGAATTGACAGTGTCCTTGCCTTTCCTGCCACCTATTCCCTGTTCCAAACTGCAGCTGCAAGGATCTTCTAAAATGCAAATGTAATCATGTCCCTTCTTTACTTAAGACCTTCAAGTTTGCTACAATACCTTCAGTCTGCTACAGTAGGTAAAATCTTAACCCCCTGGCTTGGCATGTTAGACCTTTTGTGATTCGACCCCTTTTCCAGCAGCCTTGTTTTTCACCACCTCACATCTACCCTAAATTCCAGCTGTTCTGGGGTGCCTGGGTGGCTCAGTTGGTTAAGCGACTGCCTTCGGCTCAGGTCATGGTCCTGGAGAACCGGGATCGAGTCCCACATGGGGCTCCCTGCTCAGCGGGAAGCCTGCTTCTCCCTCTCTCAGTCCCTCTGCTTGTGTTCCCTCTCTGTCAAATAAATAAATAAATAAATAAATAATCTTTAAAAAAAAAAAATTCCAGCTGTTCTGATCTCTTTCCTGCTCCCCCTGACATGCAGTGATTTCTCACACTTCTAAGCTTTGGCAATTCCATTCCACTCAGAAGCACCTATTAAAAACCTACTCGGTGCTAATTAATGCTGTAAGGTAAATAGGATAGAGTCTCAGTCCTCAAGTAGCTCAGACTGTCATCGGAAACAGTCAAATAAACAAAAGCAATGTTACAGGGGCACCTGCCTGGCTCAGTCTGTAGAGCATACAAGTCTTAATCTCAGGGTCATGAGTTCGAGCCCTATGTTGGAACTAGAGTTTAAGAAAAAATAATCCAGGCGCCTGTGTGGCTCAAAGGGTTAAGTCTCTGCTTTCAACTCCGATCAGAGAGCCTGCTTCATTCTCTTTCTCTGCCCTGCCTCTCTGCCTATTTGTGATCTGTCAAATAAATAAATAAAATCTTTTAAAAGATGGGGTGCCTAGGTGGCTCAGTGGGTTAAGGTCTCTGCCTTCGGCTTAGGTCATGATCTCAGGGTCCTGGGATGGAGGCCGCATCCGGGCTCTCTGATCAGCAGGGAGCCTGCTTCCTCCTCTTTCTCTGCCCGCATCTGCCTATTTGTGATCTCTCTGTCAAATAAATGAATAAATTCTTTAAAAAAAAATCTTTTAAAAGAAAAAAGAAAAAATTATCCATGTTATAGTATGCAGGACAAAGGGCTCCATAAATGTGGGTTCAACAAATGAATGAAGGCCCCAAGGTGGCTCGGCCTGGCACAGCCTCCTCCTGGCCTTCCATATATCCCTTCTAGATAATTAGGAATCACTGGACTTGGTGTTCCCTGCAACACTGATTCCAGGCTCTTCCCTCTGCCCCGTTCCAAACCCCTCAGTCTCCTTTCTCTGTACAGACCTCTCTCCTGGGCTCCTTGATGGCAGGCAGTGGCCTGGTGCCGGGTCACTGAGGGCTGATCTTCAGCTGTCAGCTCAGGTGAAATCTCCCCCACTGCCTGATGTAGCCCACGTAAGTACGTGCGCGTGGTGCATGCCCCCCCACATACGCACACGCACACATGCACACGTACACATGCACACACACGACTGCACGGTCTGGTTCAGACCCCCTCACTCTGTCCCCAGAACATCTGCGTTTTGCCTTTCCCAGAGAGTCCCCATGCGTGCATTGCCTATGTCTTTCACAAAATTGTGAACAACCCGAGTATGAGAGATTTTTTTCACCTGTGTGTCCACAGGCCGGTGGCCCACACACAGCGCCCACAAAATGAATGAAAATAAATGGGTGAACAGTCGTTCCTTTGGAAGAAGTGGCTGGGTGAATTCAAGACTTCTGTGTCATCCTCTTTGGATATTGACTGTTTGGATATTGGACTTGGATATGACTTTTGGGGGGCCGTGGGCAGTCCACTGGCCCATATTTGGAACAGGACCCCCCCACTCAAGGGGACAGAAATGAAAGGATGAAGCAAGTATCTTATTTGAAGAAAACCAACCTCAATTCAGCTGAGGCCAGACAAAGCGGCTGCCCCCCTTCAGGGCCCGAGGGAGTCCCAGAGTATCTGTCATCCCTCATCCCTGTCTCCGGAAGGCTGAGCCTCCCAGCCCATTAGAAATGCTGATCTCCAGCATGGAGCAGGATTAACCAGCCCAGTGGGAGGCGACAAGTCATCTTCCAATCTTCATTAAGAGCGAAGGCTCTACCCCATCTTGCCCAGCTGCCCCCAAAGGGATGGGACCTGGGAATTCATTATAGCCCCTCTCATCAAGGCAGCCACCACTGTTCAAGACTATATTAGGTGGGGGAGGGGGGAGGGCCATTTTAGCCTCCCTTCCCCACTTAATGCATCAGAGCCCATTTGTTTGATGTCAGTTCCTGCTGGAGCGAGGACCGGGCAGTGGGCCTGAGAGCAATTTGGAGCCACAGCTGTGGCCCAACAGCCCGCTCCCAAGCTCCAGCCCTGCCCCGCCCCCGCCCCTGAATTTGCTGCAGATTAGCCCCAGACCCCCTGGCGGGAAGCTCCAGCTTTGTGTAGACGGGGGAGCAGTCGCTCTGAAGCAAACAAATGAAACTACTTAGTGAATATTTAACATCACAATTGCCCTCTGACAAGGCTGAATCCTATTCCGAGGAGGGTCCGGGACTGGTAGGGTAGGGAGTTCCCAGACTGGCCAAGGGACAGTCCTGCATTATCAGAAGGAGGAGCTTTTGGAACCTCAGGGCAAGAGTGGGCGGTAGATGAGGAGCAGAGACAGGCGGCAGGAAGATTCATCCTTCTGGTCTTACGGTCCCTAGACCCGCAGCTTCCAGATGTCCTGGCAACTTGGATGTACATTCTTGGGTCCTACCCTGATCCGCTGGGGCAGAGACTCTGGACTGCTTGTTTTAACAAACCCTGCAGGTGATTCTGATGCAGCCTAATGTGCGAGGACCGCTAGATGACAGGGGCAGGGGCGAGACCAGGTACTCTGTACTCTGAATTTGCTTCGCGTGAGCGGGTCTTTTAGAGAAACTAGCGACGGTGGTGAATTCTGCACCCAGGTTGATGCAGGCTGAAGCGGAGACCCTAGCAGCATGTAGAGGGTCAGAACACAGAGCCCCCCGCATGAGCAGACATTGAGGAAGAGACTGATGTTCACAGAGCGTGGAATTGGCAGGGGAACTGATCTGTTTTCATCCATGTCAGAGGCACGAGGGCACCAGATGGCATTTGGGTCACAATGCATTTACATTAAGTGACTTGGGAGGAGAGCCACTAATGACGCTGACACCCGCCGTCTGTGCAGGGAGAGCAATGAGCCCTTTAGGGAAATTCTCTCCTGTGATTCCCACACCAGCCCTCGGAGGCAGGTTCTGTCCTGTCACACAGGGAAGCTGGGAGCCAAAGGCTGAATACTGTGCCCATCGAAGTGACAAAGCCGGAGGCCGCTGCCAGGCTGGTCTGACTCTAATACCTCCACGTGGGCCAGGAGCCTCAGGTCTGAATGGGCGTCACTGAGATGAATCCTGTGCCCTACTGGCATCATGCCCGAGCAGCCCCTGCCGGCTCGTCAACACGGCCCGGCCTCGATTTGCCCCTTACTACTCTGCGCTCCTGGGGGAGGACATGCAGGCTCTGGACCCCAGCCCAGAGGAGAGGGTTGTGGGTGCCTGGGCCGCTCGGTGGTCCTGCGATGAGGGGTCAGGGAAGCCACGGGCACTCACCTGTTCTAAGTCTGTCTTGGATACCAGGAAAAGAAGAGCCAGGACTCAGAAGATAAGTCAGGCATTGGCTGGGTGACCTCAAGCAAGTTACATACCCTCTCTGTTTCTTCATCTGAAAACAGGGATTGTAACTGTAGCTCTCTTGTAGGTTGGTGTAAGGATGAAATCAGTTAAAATGTGGGAAGTTCTGAGAAGAGTGTCTGATGCATATGGTAGGTATTATATAATAATGCGTTAAATATACAAAAATGAATGAATCCCCTTATGCTTTCCCCTTCTTCTGCATACCAGAATGTTCTCCCTAGCCTCTACTCCTTCCTCCAGAAGTTCTCCCCCACCTTCCAGGCAGACTCAGATCTCACTTTTTATGACCAGCTTAGCCCCCAGCACTGTTTCTTTCCAAGGAGCTGCTCTTGACCTTCCGCCCCCTCCCCTTCTTCCTCACCTGCTAACCCTCACCCACCTTGACCTTCGGCATGGGTTCACTGCCACTGCAGGGACTTGTCTCTTCTGCGCCTGGCCAGTCTACAAGCTCTGGAGGGCAGGACCAGTACTCAGGACTGCTTGTACCTTTGTGGCCCCCAGCACCCCCCTCAGGCAGGTGGCCCCACACAGTGAGCAGGCCTCATTTGTCTTCAGGCTGACTGCCCCGCTGAGTTAACTGCCCAGCCAGCGGGGCTCAGTCTACGTGGTATTGACAAGGGGGCGCAGGGGGAGGGGAGGGGAGACAGGCAGTATTTGTCTTCCTGAAAGCACCTTCACCAGGTTCCAAGTGGCTGGATGTAAGAGCCAGTGATGGGTATTGAGAGCCAGAGGTTCATTCTACAGCCCCATTAATTAACTTTCCCAAAGTCCCCTAAGTGCTCTTGTCTCTCTTTAAAGCCTAGGAACCCACTCTCATTTATCGGAAAGGACTGTCCACCTTCCACCTCCCTCCCTCCCACTCCCTATTGCTCCAGCCTGGTGGGGACGACACAGCAGGACCCTCTACCCACCAGGCAGTCCGTCGGGTGGAAGAAGATGAGGCCAGACATCCAGAAAGCCCAGGTTTGTCCTAAGAGAAAACGACAGGACTCTGCCAGTGTCTCCTCCCTGAGCACGCACAGCCTCGATCCCGATGGGAGTGGGTCAGGGAGGAAGTCACCTGGTGGGGAGGGGCATTCCCCCCAGATTCCAGAGCCTAACTTTAGGGTAGGAGAAAGCACCTCTTCCAGGCCACAGGGCTCCTTCCTTCTCAATACCGACAGCACTTCTCATCAGGGAAGGGGAGCTTGGCAGAGACCATAATCCACACAATCCTACTGGAGGTCCGGCAGGGCAAAAATCTGCCATTCTTCTCCACCCCCAGGCCCAGCAGCCACCTCCCTGAAAAACAAAGCACAAAACAGAAAGTCCTTCCTTAGAGCCACCTGGGCCTCCTTCCCACGTTTTCCATGGCGCTGAGCCCTGATGCAACCGGGCTCCTCAAGGCGGCAGGCTCACTGCTGGGGACAGAACACGCTCTGGTCTCCCGGGCCGGGGAAGGGGCTGTAGGTTCAGCGGTCAGGCAGTAGGCTCCCCGGGAGAAGGCCCATTCCCTCCTCAGTTGTGAGCACCTGCCTCAGACCTGTTGGTGTGAGCCCTGGTCCATCCCCTCTCCATAGATACCCCACATCAAATGCTAAATCCTAAACTGGCACCCAGTGAAAACTGCCTGTCCCTTCCACAGTGGCCAAGCTCCCTGGGGAGAGCAGGTGTCCAGTTCAGATTGTGGCCAGCAGGTGTCTGAAGGGGCTGAGAGCTTTCCCTGGACAGGGAAGGGGAAGAAATACACAAACTTCCAGATACACTCATTCCAAAGCTAACAGAAATAGTTGGAGAGTTCAGCCACTGCTGCTGGCTGAACATGGCCCTCTAGCCTCCCTGCCAGCACACCCCAAAGCAGACAGCTGGGAACTGCTCTGCTCTGAGCAAGTTGGGGGCCAGCAGAGGCAATATGATCATTCCCCTAATGAGAACCTAACCTGAGAACCATGGAGGTGCACCCTTAGGTCCCAGAAATAGGCAGGCCCTAGACTGAGGGGAGCCCTGCACCCCCTTTCCTCCCTGTCCCCAGCCCTGACATCCACTTCTGATCCCCCAGCCCCCCCTTCAGGGCTGTCAGGCACCCTCTCATGGGTCCATCAGTGGCTTTTAACGGAGCCCCCCGCCCCTGCTTTCATCCTGTTAGTGAACTGGCAGTAATTACGACTTCATTAGCCAAATAGGTTCTTGGTTCAGAGATTCCCCCCACCCCACAAAACAAAACACACACCGGATTCCCTCCATCTGAAGGCTGTCCCCCTGGGCACCAGCTAACAATGTAGCAGGCTCCAGGGAAACCAGCAAGGAAGGGGGAAGAAGCCAGGGATGGCTGGCCAATGGGGAGGGGGCCAGTAACTTCCCCTGCCCTCCTCGCCACTGCTCCTCCACCGCCAGGCATCTGTCAATGGGCTACCCCCCCCCACCCAGATCTTTGACAGGGAGAAGGATGGCCCTCCAGCAAATGAGAGGCATGACCCCTTGCACCTGTCTGCCGTCCTTTGCCCTCCAGCCCCTCCTCCCTTCCAGGCACTTCCCTGATAGACGGGACAGGCTTTTCCCGGAGGGGCGCTCGGAACCAATTCCCAGGGGCCTCTAGAATGTTGGGAGTCCCCAGCTTCCCAGCCCCCAGTCTCCCATCTATACTTCAGCTGCGGCAGCTCCAGGAACAAGGAAGAGGACAGTCTGCCAAGCAAAGACAAAGCTGCACCCAGGACCACCCGCCTGGGGAAGCTTAGCCAGCCTCAGCAGGCCACCAGACCAAGAAGGCAGGTCCCCAACACCTCGGAAAGATGCCATAGCTTCCCTGTCTCCTATCTGGCACCCCGTATCTCAGTCTTTGAAAGCATTTTCTTTGGGTCTAAATGAGCTCCACCTTGCAATTAAAACCATCCCCACTTGGGAAATGGCTTATTGCCCCTCTCTTTTACTGATCTTTTAATAGTTTTCAGGAGCAGGGAGTCCAAGCCTCCTGCCTCTACTCTGCCCTACCTGGAAACTTCCTCAGTCGCACAGCCTCCTGCCTCCCGGGACAGGCCAGGTAAGCATCCGGGCTACGGCCACACCAGTTCCGGCCATTCCCACTGCCTACCCTCCGGCAGGAGAAGGTGCAGACTTCCCCACAGACCCTCAGACACATGCCTCTTTGTCCACGGAGGTTCCGAGAGAGCTGGCTGCTTCTTCTGCGGGCCTCACAAATAACAGCTGGTGAATTCTCGTTCCTGCTGAGGGCCCCTCTGCTTGGAGCCTCAGCTGGCAAGATGCCATCTGCTGGGGCCGGACCTGGAGGCAGGAGACTAGATGAAATGACCTCCAGACAGCCCTGCCACTTACCCAACTCTGAGCTACGTGCAGCGGGGGCCTGGCCCTGGCCTTGGCTAAGCAGACCCTGTCCTGCCCCCAGGCCCGACAGCTCTGCCTCTACCCACCCTTTCCCAACCCCCAAGCAGCCCAGAGGCCAGGCAGGAGGACCCTTGCTCCTTGCCCTTCAAGCAAAGGGAGTCCCCAGAGGCTAGCCCGGCTGTATGCACCACACCCCTGCTTGTCTTCCCTGAAAGCAGCCCTCCTTTTGTTAATTCTGCAATTTCCCCAAGTGCCAGGAGCATCTCATTTGACAGTCACCACATCTGTTCCTGTCACTCTCCAGAAGGTCGGGTGGGAGCCATGCCAGCCCCTTCCCTGGGGCTCCCGACCCCTCACGCTCCTTCCATCAGGATGAGCGCCCTACTCACCTGGTCCCCTGGGAACACCTCCAGGTCCTCTCTGTGTCCCCTGGAACCCCTTCCAGTGGCCCTGTCCCGCAGCCTCAGTAGCCATCTCCCCTTCCAGGACCAAGCTCAGCTGCCTAAGTAGAGGAGCACGAGCGCTGCACTCAGGGACTTCAGGGAAGAAGGCAGCCCTCCCTCTGAGGGCCGAGCAGGTACAGGAGCTTCAAGGGGTCAAGGAAAGGGAAGCTCATCACTTGGTCCTCCTCTTTGCCCCTCCCCACACGCAGCCTTTGGGTTGTTCACCGGCAGGGCAGTTGGTGTTCTGGCTGATTCCTCAGTCTAGAAGACCTACCAGGAATCAGCCCTGCCCACGTCCTGAGCTTCCGTGTAGAGATCCCCAACCTCATTACTGCTGACATTAGGGGCTGGGTGATTCCTAGGGGTGGGGGCTGCTGTGTACATTGCAGGATGCTTACCAGCATCCCTGACCTCCCCCTCAATGTTTCTAGCACACATTCTGCCCCACATATACCCTTCAGGAGAACCAAAAATGTCCCCAGACACTGCCAGAAGTCCCCTGGTTGAGAACCACTGATCTAAGGCAAGAAGGAAACCCGAAACCCGAGTGTCAGTGAGCGACAGCTCCATCAGGCTCCAGGAGACTGAGTGATGGGCTTGGCAAGCCTCTTCTGGGAAAGTACAGGGAGTAAATATTTTCGACTTTGGAAGCCACACAGCCTCTGTCGTCACAGCGTGGCCCCCAGTGTGGCATGAAGGCAGCCAGACCACACATAAATGAACAAGCATGGCTGTGTTCCAGCATACCTTTCTGAATATTGAAATTTGAATTTCATATTATTTTCATGTGTCACGAAATAGTCTTTTATTTAGTTTTTTCAATCATCTACAAACGTCAAATGCATTCATTCTTAGCGCGTGAACCGTGCTCCTGGCTTCAAAGATCCCAGAGGAATTGCCAAGGTTCCTGCTGACCTGTCCCTACAAAATGAACCAAGTCAAGCTCAGAGGCTGATGTTGTGAATGGGGTCCTGGTCCTCCGAAGAGGTGGAGGGAGACAGTCACTCCCAGTCCCTTGGGCCCAATAACTCCGGGTACCGTTTTTTGGAGGGCAGTCCCACCAAGCTCAGCAGGATTGACTACATGATTTGCCGTGCCTGATGCAAAATGAGAATGCGAGGCTCTTCTTCAAAAATTGCTAATAATTCCAAGAGAGCAGCAGAAGAGCATGAGACAGGCAGGGGTGCTCTGAGCACACCCCACGGGCTACACACCCACCAAGCCGACCCTGGGCCTCAGTCTCCTCCCGGGCAGGTCTGCCCCCACCTCGCAGCCTCTGCCAGGCGGAGGACCAGCCCATCAGGCTAGTTCTCTGACCCTGGGGGCAGCTTCTCCCACCGGCCCTCAGGCTGGGCCAGCACGTAGGACTGTGTCCTGCACCGTGGCATCTGGCTGGGTGGTGACTGGAGGCTTCCACCTAGCCCACGCTCCCCTTGTGCACTGTGTACCCCAGCACAGTGCCGGATCCATTCGAAGGAGCTTGCGCTAAATGGGCTGGGTTGGGGGAGGAGTCAACTGCACCCCACATGGTCTCCCCCACCCCATCCTGAACCGCAGAGGAATGGATGCCTCATGCCTCAGTTCATTTAACAAGCATAGATTGCACACCGGACAGTCTGCCGAGAGCTCAAATCTAGGGGATCCGGGGTGGACACACCAATCTCACACAGATCCCCGAGAGGCATGCCCACGAAGGGACAGGGCTGTCCAGGGCCTAGGAGACAGTCGGTGACCACCGGGCCAATTTTTGAGAGCACAGAGGACTTAGCCACATGTACCCAAGGGAGAAAGATGACTGTTCCAAACCAGGAACAGCATGAAAAGAGTGAAATGAGAAAGTCTAGCCCCTTCCAGAAAGGGCAGGCCGATCAACGCGGCAGGAGTGAGCTGGGTGGGGCAAGGCAAGAGAAAAGGACAGCGCTAAAGAGGGGGCAGAGCCGATGGCCTCCTGTGTCACAGCACAGAGCCTGGCACCCACCTGGAGGAAGGAGGAGCTGAGAATTTTTAGCAGGAGAGTGACAGGCTCTGATTTGCATTTTTAGGGAGCTCACTCTGACTGCAGTCTGGAGGGGGGATAGGAGGGGCTAAGACTGGAAATGAAGGCTGGCGAGGACGAGATGGTCAGAATTCAGATGAAGCCGGTGAGGGCCAGAGCCAACGCTGTAGGGCACACATAGGCGAGGCCTCGGAGGGCTGAGTGGTTGGCAGGACACGGCGGGCCAAGGGGGCCGGATGTGAAGGTCTGGAACAGACCAAACATGGGGGCAGGGAGCCAGGAGGAGCAGCAAGCAGACAGGGGGCGGTATCGATCAGGCTTTCCCTGAGAAACAGAACAGGTAGGATGTGTGTGTGCACACGCCTGTGCACGTGTCCTCTGTGCATGCTTGCACACACGTGTCCTCTACACATACCTGTACACATGTGTCACGTGTACCTGTACACATGTGTCCTCTGTGTGCGCCTGCACACACGTGTCCTGTGTGTGCATGTACGCCTATACACGTGTGTCCTCTGCACACGCCTGCACACGTGTGTCCTGTGTGTGCCTGTACACACATGTCCTATGTGTGCGTGCACCAGTACACACGTGTCCTCTGCACACATGTGTCCTGTGTGTGCGCCTACACGTGTGTCCTCTGCACACATGTGTCCTCTGTGCGTGCCTGAGCACATGTGTCCTGCGTGTGTGTACACATAGGCAGACGCATAGCTATGATTCATTTCTAGGAACTGACTTACCCAGTCAAGGGGGCTGGCTCTATCTTCTACAGATGAGCAGAAAAGCTGGAATCCCAGGCAAAGGCTGAAGCTGCAGTTTGAGGGCAGAATTTCTTCTTCCTCCGGAAAGCCTCAATTGTGCTTTTAAGACCCTTCAACTGATTGGATGAGGCTCACCTACATGATGGAGGGTAATCTCTTTATTTTTTAATAATATTTTCTTTTTTAAAAAAGAGTTTATTTATTTGAGAGAGAGAGAGAGCACAAGCAGAGGAAGGGGCAGAGGGAGAAGGAGAAGCAGACTCCCTGCCAAGCAGGGAGCCCAATGCAGGGCTCTTTCCCAGGACCCTGGGATTATGATCTGAGGCAGATGGTTAACTGGTTAACTGGTTAACTGGTTAACTGACTGAGCCACCCAGGCGCCCCAAGGGTAATCTCCTTAAAGTCAACTGATTGTAGATGTTAACCACATTTACAAAATACCCTCACAGCAATCCCCAGATCAGTGTTTGATTAAAATACTATAGTCTAGCCAAGCTGACACATGAAACTGACAGTCCGGGGAGTGTGGTAGGGGGTGGGATGTGAGAGGCCCACAGGCATTCAAGTGAAGACTTCTGGCTGGCCAGTGCGGGTTAAAGCCCCAAGGATCCTTCTAGGTCCTCATCATCTCTCCTCTGCCGGTGCCGGACTAGCTGGCCTCTCTGCCTCCCTGCTTCCGGGTCTGCATCTGCTCTGTGCATTCTTCCCTCCCCTCCACCTTCCAAAGGACATGTCTCAGCCTGCTTCTTGCTTGCTCAGACCCCTCCAGGAACTCCGGATTGCTCTTGGTAAAGCCCCAGGGCTCATAAGGCTCCTCTTCATAGACTGGAATGGCCAACCGCTCCAGCCTCCTTCCTTCTGTGAAACTTCAGTGCAGACACGATGGCTCACGCTCTCCCTGAGCTCTCCATGCTCTGCTGCTGGCTTCGCACATGTTCCTAGGACTTCCTGGAGCCACAGCTGCCCTACCTCCTCCCAGTCGGTGCCACCTCTACCTGGCAAGTTGAGAGCTTCCTTCAGGACTCAGGTAAAATATTTCCTGTTTCTGATTCTACTAGGCCTAGGCAGGTGCCCCTCCATGATATTTTGTGCAAACTTGGGTGACAGCACTTACTGGATTATATTTTGATTATTTGTACGTATCATCCCACCATTATACTGTGAGCATCTCAAGAGGGTGCATCATGTCTTATTGTCTGTCTTACTGTCTTCAGTATCCCCAGCATTTGGTATTGTGCTCAGTACAAAGGTACTCAATATTTGCTTGTTAAGTAGATGGATGGGTGGATGGAAAGACGGATGGGTGGATGGGATAGATGGCTATAATTTTCTAACAATTTCTGGCTATCATCTGTGGAACGCTTCTTTTGTTCCAGGCACTGTACTAGGGGCTTTAAGTTCTGAATGAATCCAGGTTCTGGACAAAAAAGAACTTCAGTCAGCACATGGACCACAGAATCAATGGCTAAAGCAGGCGACTCAGAAACGGGCAGAAACCGAGGCAGGCTAGCCAGCAAAGACGCACTGAGGTCACATCGCAGGAATGGCCTGATCAGGGCACCATCTTTGGCATCGCCCACACTGGACATTCCCTGTGAGAGTGCTAGAAACTTCCACTGCCCCTCTCCTGCTGTCCAACATGTACATGTCGCTTCATCTGATCCATACAACCCTTTAAGGCAAAGGGTCTCGCCCCCATTTTGCAGATGAGAAAATTGAGGCTCAGAGAAGCCTAAGGTCACACAACAAATCAGCAGAGTAGGTGGAACTGAAATCAATATTGGTCTGACTCCAAAGCCCATTGGCTTCCGGTCTGCTATGTGCTGTCTCCTTCCAGGGGACACAAGTCCCTGGTCTTCTGTAGATACAACCCCCCACCTGGGTCATGTACCAGGACACCACAGCCAGAAAATTCTAATGCACCATCTTTTGTATAACTATAGATTTGGATTATGTTTTTGGCCCTAACAAATTATGGTGGGAAACATAAAGACAGCCAAGTCAGCACAAGTAGGGTGAACAATTAGAGAAAGGGTCTGCGCACTGACGTGGGTTGATTGAAGCAGCTCCTAAGAGGTCAGGCACCAGACATCCAGGAATCCTGGAAAACAGGGGTCTGGCCTGAGACTCCGGGAGGCCAGAGCCTAGCCGAGGACCCCCTGTGCCCTCACCTGCTCCATGTTCCATGGCCATGCATTAGCCACCCTAAGCAGGAGTTATGAACCATACTCAGTGGCCACTTCTCTGCAGCCCAGCCCATTTCCAGAGTCACAGCTGCCCTCAACCAGGGACAGTTTGGTCTTGCCAGGACAAAAAGATGTCCCCACCAGGTCTGTCCTTTTCAGATCCCAAAGCCCCAATGGAGTTGAGGGCAGGGAGCCCAAGCATCGGTGTCCTGGCTCCACCTCCCCTGCTTTGTGACCTTGGCTCAATCATCTGACCTGTCTGTGCTTCGCCCTCCCTATGACTCAGCCTCTCTCCACAGCCGCTGCCCACCCCCACCCCTACACTGGCCATACTGTTCCATTAAAAAAAAGAACTCAGGGTTCCTTGAGCTCTTTGGAGAGACCACATAAACGCAGGGGATTATTAGCCTCATTACTATTAAATATTAATAAGGACATTAACATTGTCTATTATCAGCCTGAAAAAGAAACTCCAAGAGCCCTCGGTCGAAATGGCTAAGAGAATAATTAGGCCCCATCCAGGCCACAGCCCCCGTCTGGCCCTCAAGCAAAATGAGGAAGGCAAGTATAGACTGATTACTGAGATCTCCCTTCCAGCGCCGCCCCCACTCAGTTCCACTGGGCTCCTGGCCCCCACATGAATCCTGTTCTTTCCAGTCTCTGACATCCCCCTGCTACGAACACACTCCTCACCGCCTCTGTCTACCCGGCCCCATCCCAGAGGCGTGCACCCCCACCTCCCGAGCCTCTCGCCCCCTCTCAACACCCTCTCTCCCCCACATCTGAGCTGGGACAACAGTTGAATTCTGAACTTATCAGCCTAGCCTGCATTTACTGAGCTTGCTCACAGGAGGTGGCCGGGGCAGGGGCGGGGTGAGACATTTAGGAGATAATCCCTAGGTTTAGACACCATGCAATCAGGGGAACAATGATCAGTATTCTGAATGGTACTTGGCACACAAAAAGCACTTTTAAAAGTCATAAGGTTTCCTGGTGCACAAGTAGCTCAGTCAGTTAAACGGTCAACTCTTGATTTCTGCTCAGGTCATTATCTCAGGGTCCTGGGATCAAATCCTGCATTAGGCTCTAAGCTCAGTTTGGAGTGGGCTTGAAGAATTCTCTGCCCCTCCTCACCCCCACCTCAATCAATCAATCTTTTTCTTAAAAGATTTTATTTAATTATTTGACAGAGAGAAACACAGCCAGAGAGGGAACACAAGCAGGGGGAGTGAGAGAGGGAGAAGCAGGCTTCCTGCCGAGCAGGGAGCCCGATGTGGGGCTCCATCCCAATCCCGGGACTTGGGGATCATGACCTGAGCCAAAGACAGACTCCAAACAACTGAGCCACCCAGGCGCCCCAAACAATCAATTTTTTACAAAAAAAAATCATTGTGGGGACGCCTGGGTGGCTCAGTTGGTTAAGCATCTGCCTTTGGCTCAGGTCATGATCTCGAGGTCCCCACATCATGCCCTCTGCTCAGTAGGGTCTGTTTCTCTCTCTCCCTCTGCCTCTCCCCTCTGCTTGTGCTCTCTCTCTCTCTCTCTCTCTCTCTCTCTCAAAATAAATAACATCTTTAAAGACAAATAAATAAATAACTGTTTTTAATCCACATGTCTTCACCACCACCCTAAGTAGGAATAGGATTATTCTCATTTTCCTGATGAAGTGGAATCTCAGAGCAGTAAAGTATCCTTCAGCGACCTGCCCAAGGTCCCCGGCTAAGGGTGACAGAGCTGAGACAGAGACCAGTTGCCTGCACACACAGCACTGCGGCGAAGGAGGACTCAGCCTGCTCCGTGCACGCCCTCGCGACGACGCAGGTGGGGAGGCTGAGGCCCCGAGGGGCCCAAGGGAAGTACTAGCAGGTTTTGAGCACCTACCATGTGCTAGGCGCTATGCTAGATACCTCCTGCATGATTCAATGCTCATGTCAACTCAGGAAGGTTTGAGCCTTGATCTGCATTTTCCAGGTGAGGAACCCGGAGCTCTGAGGTGGGAAGTGACTTGCTGGTGACCACAGAGCTGTCTCGGGACCGTCAAGCCGATCTGGTTGCAGAGCTTTGTCCAAACTGCCTTGTCCCCCTCCTCCAAAGCTGGGTGTGCTTGGCTCCCACTATCCCACTGCTTCCCAGAAAGCCATAGGCACACTGAGGACAGACCACAGCCCGTGGCTCCGGCACCCCCCACCCCCACCCGCACTCCTGTAGGCAGAGGCACTGCCCCATAAACACATGGTGTCCCAAGAGCTCAGGAAAGGGTCTGAAGTCTGAAACCAGAGGTAAAGGTGGGGGGGGGGGCGGTGTTGCTGAGGCCAGGTCAACCTAAGGGAGGTTCGGAGTGATGAAGACGAAGTGAAAGAGACCTGAGCACCATCAGAGCCCTGGGGCCCCCTCCCCACTTGTCCTGCAGCTGGGCCCCCAAACCCTGCCTTCTTTGACCATTTAGAGAAGCTGGACTCCACTATTGATCTTTGGGAGCTCTAAAGGGAAGGAGCAGATGGTCTAGGAAGGGTTGGGTGGTCCTCAAGATGCCTTCCGGGGCACCCCGTTTAGGGGCCAGCACATGTTCACAGGCAAATTAGTGTCTCATTTGATGCGTCACCTGATCGTTGTCGGCTGGCCCTGCTCTGCCCCATCTGGGGGTCTGTGGGGACTCAACTCTGAGGGGAGAGGTGCCCCCAAATCAGCTGTAGTGAGGATTTCAGGACCTGGCCGACACTAAAAAAGCGGAAGTTTTCCTGTCCCCAACTTTGACCCCCTCCCACCAGAAGGAGAGTCGCTGGTGGCTGGAGCACACTGCATAGTGACCCAAGCACAGATGCCGGGAGGAAACCAGTAGCCTCTGCTTCTTCCTTTCTGTTCACTCTGAGCAAGTTCCTTAACCTCTCTGAGCATTGTGAAATGAGAACAATGACAATAACACATAGCCACTGGGGGGCTAAGACAGATGAAGCACTTAGCACAGCTCCTGGCACATTGGAGACCCTTGAATTATTGTTTATAATGTATGTAATAATTAGTAATAATATTGTGAAATACTTTAGTTATTAACAAATTGACCCTACAGGCAAAACTCAGCCTGGACCCTCAAATGTCTGTCCCAATCTCTCCTTTTCTTTCTTTCTTTCTTTCTTTTTTTTTTTTTTTTAAAGATTTTATTTATTTGACAGAGAGAAACACAGCCAGAGAGGGAACACAAGCAGGGGGAGTGAGAGAGGGAGAAGCAGGCTTCCCACCGAGCAGGGAGCCCGATGTGGGACTGCTCGAACCCGGGTCTCCAGGATCATGACCTGAGCCGAAGGCTGTCGCTTAACCAACTGAGCCACCCAGGCGTCCCCACTCTCTCCTTTTCTAAGGAGCACCTTAGAAGCTGGCAATGAGGAGCCCTAGGAACCCCCTAAATCCATCAGTATCAGGCTCAGCTGATGAAACAGTCAAGAAGATGAAACTTTGGGAATTGTTCTCCATATCTGAATCTCGGCTTACTAAGTACTCTTGCTTGTAAGTCCTTAGTAAGTACTCCCGCCGTGGCTGTCAGAGTCCCCCTGGGGTGGGGCAGGCAGGTGGCAGAGGAATCAGAGAACTGGAGACCCAGGTCCCCTGGGCTGATCTGATCGGGAGGGAACTGTGTCCTTTCCAAGCACCCAGCCCCCACGGCAAGGGCAGCAGCTGTCCTAAAATAGAGTCACAAAGACAGCTGTCTCCATCTAAAGCAATCCTTGCAAGCATTTCTAGGCCCTCAGCCCTGAGTCAGCCTGTCCCCTGGCCCGTCAGCCCCGCGGCCACAGACGCACCATGTCCTTTCTCTTGGCAGCTGGTTTCTGTCTGGAGAGAACTTGAAGCCCTGCCTTCAGAGCCCCAGTTCACCTGCATGGCATCAGAGGGCAAGGTTCACCTCAGACGCTCAGCCCTGGCGAGACAGGCAGACCGTAAGGACTGTGTGGGCAGGAAAGGGAAGGGAAGGACGTCGCAGGTGGGATGCCCAGCAGCACCCCAAGTTCCCCGAGCAGCGTCGTCGGCACCATCAGATGTCTCTCGGTCAGGAACAAAGAAGACCCTGAGCTGGGAGAAACCCTCGGAGTGGAGCAGAAGGGCAGGGGGGGAGAACAGATGGGACCTGGGCAGGCATTCTGGCCTCGGAGTCCGGGCAACAGAGCCTCCCCCCTTCCCTGTCCTCTCCTTTTCCAGGACCTCTCCCTCAGCCCGGGTCTGTCCCGAGGCAGGGCGTCCCCACCCCCGCAGCGCCAGCCCCCGCTCTGCCAGACACAGAGTAGCACTCCAGGCTTGACAGGTCTGGCCGTCGCAAACTCCGAGGCTGGCCTGGCCTTGCCAGCTGTTCCAGCATCTGGACCACTCCCTAGTCTTGTCGCTGTGAGCTGGACCGCAGGTGGAGCAGAGGGGGGAGTGAGACGACAATGACAGGCTGACAGGGCTGACTGCTGCTGCAGATGGCTGTCCCCTCACCTCCAGGCCCCAGCCTTCCCGGGAACACCCCCACAGGATAGGAACAGAGCAGAAGACCTGGATGAGCATAAAGCATCTCAGAGCTGGCGGGAAATTTGGCCATCTTTAACCCCTTCACATTACCAGTGAGGCTCAGAGAGGGCAGGGTGCTTAGCCGAGCACACACAGCCAGTCAGTAGCAGAGCCCAGACTCCCCTTCGGACCTTCAGACGCTCAATCTAGTGAGCTCTTCCTGACCACACACTGCTGGTTGATTAAAAATGGGCTTGGATCCATAAGCACTGAGGTGGAAAGCTGTCCAAGATCTATTACACAGTTTAAAAATATTTTGCAAATCATGCTGGAGTGTGAGATCCCATTTTCATGAAATAATACTAGTAACCCACATAATTATACACAGGAACATAATAAACCTGGGGGCACGTAAGTCAGATTTGTGAAGGGACTTTCACTATCTATTTTTAAATTTCCTCTAGCATGTGCATATTTTGACAGAGCACTGTTACTTTGCTGGGGGCAACAATAAAGATGAGCATGTGGGGCAGGCAGAGGAGGCGCCCCTCCATCCCACTTGCCCCACACAGCAAAGCTGGAGATTTCTGATCTGGACACCTCCCTGTAGCAGGGAGACATCTGAGGGAGGCAAAGAGTTTGCCGCCGCGGGTGTCCAGGGTCTGAGGAGCGAGAGCCACTTTCTTTGCCCTCCCCGATGCACCCCTCTCGGGCCCCTTCAGCTCTGGGCTGGGCGGCCATGGGGGCGCTGGGGCGGGCAGGCCAGCCAGCGCCCGGCGGCCGAGTGGCCCATACATTATGGAAGACGCGGGTGCCCCGGCTTGCTCCCTGGTCCTTAAATGACAGCAAATGAGGTAAAGCCAGAAGGGTGGGGACGGGAAGGGGGCGGGAGGGGGGCAGAAGGAAGCCATCTCCGGGCCCCCGAGCGTCGGCTGAGGACCGGAGCCAGCCAGTGAGCGGAGCCTGGAAGAGGGAGGAGCACATCTTGATGCAGAGATGCTGCAGTGGCTCCGGGCGGGCGCGCACACACACAGGCGTCCTCGCCCGCCCGCCACCGCCACCACCACCGCCACCGCTGCACCAGGACCGGGGCGAGCCGCCGAGCCGAGCAGGGGAGGAGAGGAGGGCGGCCCCAGGGGCCGGCGGCCGGGCTGGCTCCGGCTCACCCCCTCGGGCAGCGTCCACCTGCCCCAGCCAACACCCTTCTTTCACCCCAGGTAGGTGCCAACTGCTTTGTCTCCTCGAGCCCCGGGGGGTTGGGGGGAGGGCTTCCCCCGCACTGCTGTGGCCAGGCTCAGGGGCTCCGGCTCAGTTTCCTTGCAACTTGGGAGGGGGCAGGGGCAGAGCAGGAGCCCCAGCCAGCAGCGGTGGCCGGGCTGACTTCTCACCCAGCCCCTGGGGGCTGCCAGACTGGAGGTCCCCTCCACCCTGTCTACGTGGGTGGCATCCTGCGGGGACCTGGTGGGCCGAGCCTGGCCAGGAAGCTGGACCCCAGCGATGTCTAGGAATTCCAGCCGGCCCCAGCTCCTGCCTACAGAGAGGGCAGCGGCTCTGGGGCCTGCCCGGTGCCCCGGGCCAGGGCTAGACGGTCCATGAGGCCAAGCCCCAGACCCAGGCCTGCTCTCCTCCCGGGGAGTCCCTGGGTGGAATTGAGGCTGAGTGTTTGAACTTGGGGTGGCCCGGAGTCTGCCTCAGCGGGGTGACCTCTTTGCAAAGTCTTGCTTCAGTTAGAGGGGGAGGTTGTGGAAGAGAGGGGGTAGAGAGTGGAACTCAAGTTTGGGCAAAGGCCTGTCCAGAAGTGGGGACTTAGGGAGGAGAAACTGAGGCAAGTTACGTCCCCAAGGATGAGAAGCCGGGACCACCGGGGCTAAAATCCCTTTTCTTCCCTCCTCCCCCTCCCCAACCTTGCCTTCTCCCCATATCCCTCCCCTCCTCCTCACTGGTGGGAGGGAAGGATTGGCATCAAGTTTGGCTTTCCCTGGAGGAAAGGGGCCTGGGGAGAAGGGGGAAGGGCTCAGTTTAGAGGGCCCAGAAAGAGGAGAGTACCATGGGGCTTACATCACCAACAGAGAGGGGGGGAAGCAGCCTCAGCCAGTGGTCAGAGCCGAGTCCTGTTGCCTTCTCCTGGAGGCATTCCCAGGGATGCAAAGCAAGAAAGGGGGTTGAGATGGCACAGTGCCTGTGGAAGGGGACAGTCCTCGTGCTACATGGGGACAAAGTTGGGACCCTTCAGCCACACAACACTGGGGCCTGAACCTGTGTCCCCAGGGGAAAAGCTGTCGGTCAAGTCTGTCTGGAGGTTTGGGAATCCAGGCAGAGCAGGAGGAGGTGGCCCATGAGAAGAGCAGGTTCTCTGGGCCCCAAAGTACCTGCCCCTAAAGTTCCCCCTCTTCACAACCAGCCTGTGATGAGTCAGACCTTACCGCCCTTCTCTCAGCCCGACTCCCTGAGATCCGCAAGCCCCTTCCCAGCTGGGCAGCGTCCCTGGGCGGGTGTTCAGAGGTGTGGAGAAGGAACAACCTGAACGACTCAGTCCCCCAGGAGGCTCCTCATTCCTTCTGGGCCGCAGCCTGGGGATCATCTCCCGACCCTCTGGCCAGAGAGATGCTCTGTCCACTTAGCCTCCCCTTCCCCCTCAGAGGGACCAGATGAGTCACTGGAGATCAAGGGCAGCAAAGGGTGGGCCACCTGTGGGAGAGGCTAGTGGGACCCCGGCTCCTGAGGGTGGAGCAGGGAAATGGTGCCCGGACTCCTGGCCTTGGGAGGAAGGACTTGTGCCCCCCACCCCCAGAGACAGCAGCATCCAGGCCCCTCTCCGCAGGGTGCCTCGCCAGTTAACTCCTTTCTAGCCAGGCTGCAAAACTACTCAAGCAAGGCTCTTGCCACAAGGTCAAAGTTATTCCTAATTTCCCATGGGACCTATGGGAAGCCCTCAGCCAGCAAGAGGGAGGCAGGAGACAGATGGGAAAGGGGCATCAAAGTCGCATAAGGTTCACCTGTCTTTCTGGTGCTCCTGAGCGGAAGGGAAGCAGAGACACCCAGGTGAACAGGTGCCTGGAGATGGGTCCCTTGCCCTGCTCATTGGACTCTCTTGCCCCCCCTTCATCTTCTACTCCCTACCCGGCCAAGCTCTTCCCTCGTACGCCCTTCCCTGGCCAAGTGTACCCCTCCAGCCTCAGCCCTCAGCCTACCTCCACACCATTGCCCCTGTCAGACTGCACGCCTTATGCAATTCTCTGCCAGCAGTTGTTCAAAGAGACGCATGTGGGTTGGGCCTCTCTTCAATGGGCTGGTTATACATATAGTCTCTGAATGACCGAATTCAGTCCTCAGGAGCAAGTATGCAGACAGGGGTCTCCCCATGGCGCCCTCTCTGACCCTGAGGCCGTGATGGAAGCAATACCACCTTCGTAGCCCACCCCCACCCCCGCATCTCAAGCCAAGTGCTTGTGAGAAAGCGCATCTCAGAGATGATCTCTAAGCCTGGCAGTGGGCGATTTGTGGTCTAGGGGAGAGTCCCAGGGCAGAACCAGGGAGATACACGGGGAAAGAAGAACCAGAGCAAAGAAAATGCCAGTGCAGCAGGAAGGATTGAAGGCAGACTTCCAGGGAGCCCTGCTCATCAGGAAGATGAGGAGCTGGGGCAGGGGGGCAGTCTCCTCTCCAGGGACACTTCGGAGGGTTTGACCACAGGGAGGCGGAGTTGGGGTGGCCGGCCCTCTAACTTCCGTCCAGCCTCAGGCTATGCTCTTTCAAAAGGTAACCGGGGGTGACTCATGAGAAGACAGACATCCTTTTCAGTCCCTCCCTCAGGCCATCCACCTCTCATTCTTCCGAACCCCCCTAATCTAGACCAACCTCCCCCCCACACCTCACAGCGGGTTCTGCAAACCCGGAACCTTCATGGGCGTTTGCATGAGCTCTGTGCCCTGGATGGTAACTGTCTTGGAGAAGAAAAGTCCTTTCTTTGGTTTAATGAGTTCTCTTGATGCGAAATGAGCCCATGTTCCCACATTTACCCAAAGATGATGCAAAGGGGTGATGCTCTTGCCCCAAACTGAGATCCCTCCACCCAGGGACACTGGCAGGCCCATGAGCAGCTCAGCACCCTTTTCATCTAACGAGACACCCCCCCCCACCCGGCCTGCCCCGCAACCATCCAGAAGAACCTGCAGGATCTCCCACAGCCCTAGCCCACATTCTCTCTGTGTCGGCTGGCCCCCTAGACCAAGAGGCCCCCCATCCTGCGTTTGGCTGGAGGGTGACCTACTGAAAGTGCAGTCCAAGAGGTGCGGTTCATCTGGGCCCCAGAGCAGAAACTAATCTGAGGGGAGGAGCAGTTCCAACCACGTCCCCATCAGGCTTGGCTCTGAACCAGCCTGCAGGAAACTGTCCTGGAACTGGGGGAGGGGGGGTCTCCCTTCTGCAGAGATCAGGGGACATAGGGAAATTGGTCCACTTTGGAACCAAGTTGAAACAATCATCCTTACTCCTGGCCTGTCAAACAGGGATGGTCCTTCCAAAGCCCTTGCTCAATCTGTCCCACTCCATGTTGGCAGGTGATGGCAGGTGTATAGGAAAAATTGGGGTCTGGGTATGCTTTGTCCCTTATCCCGAGCCCCTCCCAGGAGGATGTAAGTTTCTCCCTTCTTCCACTCCCCAGTCTGAGCGGTCTCTGCAGGGGACAGGGACAGGGCAGGAGAGTCAGGGACTCTAGGCTACAGAGGAAGGACCAGCCTCCCCTGATGCTGAAAGCTCAGACAAATGTGTGAGCCTGTGGTCACTGCTCTCTCCCGAGGGGCTAGGGGCTCCGAAGCAGCTACTAGTACAAACAACCTATAGAGAAAGCTGGTGGGTGGGTGGGAAGGGAGGGAGCATATAAAGCATATAAAGGGGAGACCCAGCTGTATAGCCCCCCATTCCCACCCAGTCCCGGTACCCCACTGGGAACTGAGGAGGTCCCCATCCCACTCAAATCTGCCTTAAGGACCTCCTCCAGCTCAGGGAAGCCAGCCTTTCCCACTGAGACTGCCCTCCTCCTCCAGCAGCTCTGTCCCTGCCTGGCCTGTGGCCCACAGACCGCTGTAGACCCCTGTCCTTCCAGAGAGGTGTGGCGTGGTTCAGACCTTCCTGAAGGACAGTGATCCCATCCCAGGTGGTAGTTCCATCCCTAGGCAGAGTGACCCTCCTATCCTGGACCCTGCTGGGAGCCCCCATGAGCCTGTCCTCACCAGGTGCCCTCCTGAACACATCAGTCTGGGTGTGGTTCCATGTGCTTGTGTCCTCGTCTCGGGTAACCTGCTTGCTGCTCCCTGCCCAGGCCCGCTCTACCTGTGGGGCAGAGGGGAGGAAGCCCCTGCTCAGGGAGACTGTGGGCATCTGTCGGTGTCCCACACATTTGAGAGCCGCCCAAATGTCATGACCATGTGGGAGTGAGTCTGACTTGGGCGGCGTCTCTCTGTGTCCCTCGGGGTGCTGGGGCCCAGGCTGAAGTTTCCGTGAAGGTTCTCAGTGGTAAGAGCTGATCTTTTCTGAGTACTCACTCTGGTCAGGCCAGCCGCTGTTCCCCAGAGTCCCTTGTCATGCCCACTTCGCAGGTTGGAAACTGAGGCTCGGAGAGGGTAAGTAATGAATGTAAGAGCTAGGGTTGTGCTAGTTAGTTGTATACTAGCGTTACACTAGATAATAAGCGCCAGGCCTGTAGGCACAAGAGCCTGCCGTGTTGACCACTGTGCCGCAGGACGGAGGATCTTGGGTAGCTGAAGGGCTCCCGCAGTGGTGCCCGGCTTGTGATGAGTCACCTAGTCTCTGCCCTCAGCTGGGCTCCGAGCTTTGCCTTATCCCACTGGCACCCATCTGAACGTCGCCAAACCCCTCAATACTCAAATCTTCATTATCCAGGGGAAGGAGAGAGAGTCAGGGCCAGGAGCTGAGGTCTAGCATTCAGGCAGAGTGTGTATCTGTCATTTTCTAGCTAGCTCTGTGCAGGGGTCCTCAGCCCAGAAACCCTGCCCTGGGCTGGAATCTGGCTCGCAGCTTTTCATCCTGCAGCTGTCGCCCAGGGTCTTTGTTTCCTGCACCCAGCAATTCAACCCACTCCCCCGGCACCCCTGAACCCCCAAGCAGCCCATCTCCCCATGTGCTGCCACCACACAGGACCAACCCCTGGCAGTGCCAGTCTGTGCCCGCCTGCACCAGTCTGTGCCCGCCTGCGCCAGCCCACACCCCTGCACCGGGGCAGCTGGCCTGGGCCAGGCTTGGCTGGCTCCACGCTCAGAGGGCCGGCTCTGGGCCTGGCATAGCTCCACTCCTGCCTTGCTCCGGACAAAAAGGCCTCCTCCCTCCTGGGCATTCTAGAATGTGTCATAGGGCAGATGGTACAGGGAAATGACTGGGACACGCTTTGTGGGTCAGGAAGCTCTGCAAAAGCAGTGTTTTTGTCATGCTCTCCCCAGGGCTTAGCACAACGCCTGGCACATGGTAATAAACACTGGAAGGGAAAGGGATGTGGAGCAAAACTTGATGCCAGTTGCCTCACCTTGGGGGAGGCAATGAGTTCAAACTTTGACCCCGGCTCTGTGCGTGTGTGTGCATTTGTGCACGTGTGTATTCACACAAGTCCTTGGCACACAGCGGAGGCAATGTGTATCTGATTGGCCGGACTGGTCTCCAGCGCTCCCGAAGGCAGCCCCAGCGGCTCCTGGATCCCAGCCCCTCCCCAAGCCATGGCCCTTCTGAGGCAGGTCTCAGTCCCCAGGGGGCGCCACGGCCCATCAGCCCAAGGTGACTGATTCAAGCCTGGATTAAACTGAACTGTGCAATGAGCAGTGGGATTGT
>PITA01013958.1:37616-55644 GCA_004023965.1 Spilogale gracilis
GGGGAAGGAGCACTTTCCCCGCGCCAGACTCCAGCATGCGCTGCGCCAGGGGTGGTTTTGGACTTTTTGAAACCGTGGAACCCTTTGTTTAAAGGGTACTTCCAGTAGGTAAAGTGGATACAAGTGGACCTGGTCTGGCTGAAATGGGGAATCTGGAGCCCCATCCTCTCTCCATTCCCCCACCCGAAACGTGACCTCAACTCAAGTCCCAAGAGCCCCAGACTTCTGCAGGGCGCTCCCTTTTCTCATTTCCCATTCAGAACAGCTCTGGAACGGGTTACGGCGTCCACTTGGTAGACGTCCACCGGGAGGAATACGGGGTCCAGGCTCACAAGGCAGTGAGGAGAGGAAGGCAGATCGATCGCTGACTCCCGTGTGTGGACTCCCAAGCCGTGGCTGGTGTGCAGTCCCCTGGTAGTTCCTTATTAGGATGGCGTCCAGGGCCATACTTCTAGATTCTTCCATGAGTAAACACCCTGCTGACCTTAGGGGTGTGTGTGTGTGTGTGTGTGTGTGTGTGTGTGTGTGTGAAGGTGTGTGGGGAAGAGAGAGTGGGAGTATGTGTGAAAGTGTGTAAAAGTGTCTGAGAAAGTACATGAGACGAAGAGGCAGTGGGTGTGTGTACACGCGAGAATGTGTCCAAGAGAAAGTTGGAGTTTGTCGTGAGTCATGAATCTATGAGAGAGAATGTGTGAAGCTGTGTGCCCCCAGGCCAGCTACGTGGAGAGTAGGAGTGTGTGACCTGCGTGTCCCCTGGCCGCCCGGGGGTCCCGCCGCAGCTGCTGGCCACCAGTCAAAGGCGAGCCCTGCAAGTCATACCTACTGTTCGCAGGGCACTTTGCTAGGCCCTGGGGACACCAAGAGGGGACACCAAGAGGGAACCGCAGGCCTCTGCCCTTGAGGAACTCAGGCTTTGAGTGGAGCAGCCACTTCTCCGGGGGTGGCCCGGTCAGAGTTCTGGAACTGAAAGTGGCAAGGACAGAGAGGGGGTGCAAGGTCATGGAGAGAGAGCACCAGGCCCCTTCCTGACAAAGGGAAGCAGAGCGGAGGCTGGGGTCGGGGCAGAGGAGGGAGTGCCCTGTTTGCACACCGGGCCCCACCCCCATCCACAGCCAGCTTCTCAGAGGCTGAGAAAGGTTGCACGTGGCCGAATGCTAAGGTTAAAGGGGTTTGGGGGACCCTCTCTCCAAGGGGATAGAGCATGAGGGGAGCCCCACAGATCTTGCGCTTGCATCGGTCTTCAGACTGCGCCCTGGCCCTGGTGGCAGACTCTGAAGTCCTCTGCATCACCCCCCCCACCCTGACCCTTCCAGGGGACAGCATTCCTAGGCCCTCAGCCGCACTACACTCTCTGGGGGCTTCGCAGTCTCCCAGCCTGAGGGGGCCCTAGAGCACCTGTTTTACAGATGAGGACGGTGAGGACGCTCAGACCTGGGGATGCTGAGGGTCTTGCCGCCCTGCTTTCCCCCAGTCTCGGCCCCCTCCCCCCTTTCAGGCTTCTGAAAAGGCGTAGGCAGGGAAGCAGAATCCGAATCTGGGTTATCTACTTTCCACGGCAGCTCTGACAGGGAGCCCTGGGAGCCCAGTGACCCAGGCTCCCTCTAAAACCGAAAAGCAGACCCCTGAGATTGCACAGGACCCCTAGCACTCAGAATGTCAGCCTGGAGATGGGGAGTTGGTGGCTGGGCTGGCCCCGCCCACCCCTCTCAGGGTGAGGCCGGCTCACATCCTGGTGGAGGGGGAGCTCTGCTGTGCTCTGGGTGCCCCTGCCCAGGGAACAGTTTCTCCAGAACTCTAGGATTTAACATCTCTGTATACGGGAAGGCTTCTTTGGGAGCCACATTTACTCTTGGATCCTAGAAGGGCTGTGGAGACCAATCAGCCCTCCTAGTTGGGGAACACTGCTGGGGGGCCAAGACTAGGGCTCCCATGGCTCACAGTAGGTAAGTGCCTCACCTGGAGCCCAGGTGAGAGGGTGTGAGTAAACTGGTGAAACTCCTCCCCACTGCTAGAAAAACCAGGAAGACTCAGAGACTTAATGCAGCTCCCAGAGGGGCTTATGATCCGCCCCCCCATCCCACCCCACCCCACCCCCGCCAACCCAGGTAGCTGGGGGGAGGGGCAGGGAAAACTGGACCCCAAATGCTGGAGGACGTAGATCCCCCCACACTCAGGCACGACCGTGTTCTCGCCTGGACCCTACATCAAGAGCTATTACTGCTGAGGGGCAGGTGGGTTTTTGTCTCCTAATTAGCCACTGCTTTCACTTTCTGAGCAAACCCTGGCTGGCTGTAAGGGGGGGGAAGGGGGGAGGTGGGGGGGGGCATGTACAGGGCAGAGCCAGACTCCCAGGGGGCCCCCAGTAGGCACTCAGCCCAGGGAAGATCTTCTCCATAACAGCCAAGCCCCTTCCCCTGGGGCCTGGGGCCAGTGAGTACTGAGCATTTCCAGCAGTTCTGGCTTCTCCCCAGGCTGGGCGAATAACACTGCCTACTTATGGGGGAGCCAGGAGGGAGCCAGGAGGGGCGCTCCGCGGCTTAGAGTCCTCCCCATCCTCTGCCTCCCCAGGTCCTTCTCAGCCTCCAGCCGGACTCTCCTTGCGCTGCGCTGAGCCTCCTCTTGGCTGCTCCCCATCTCCTCCCAGAACGCCCACCATGGGGACACCCACAAGGAGGAAGTCACACCTGCTGCTGCTGGTCGCTGTGGCCTTCCTCTCCTCTCCAGGTAAGAGGGTTCATCTGGGCTCCAAGACCCAGCAGGATGATTATATTGCTCTATCATTGCTATTATTTTAGTGGTGACTTCAGAAATCATTGACTCTGCCTTGCTGTGGCACTTAGATTTTTGAGGCCATTTCCTTGCTAAAACTTTCCCATTTGTGGCTCTTTCCTTCCCTTTGAGGTGGGAAGGAGTGAGTCTCCCCCGTAATATAGATGAAAGAAGCACGATCCAGAGAGGGTGAGGCTTGCCTTGGGCCACACAGCAAGATTACAGCAGGATCAGATCCCCGGGACCCTGCCCTCCGGCTGTGACCCCTAAGGGGCTGTGCTGTCCTATAATGGGGAAGCCATAGCCACATGGAACTATTCAAAAAGATGAAGTTAAATTTTACTACTACTTTTTCAGTGTGCAAGCCACATTTCAGGGGCTAATAACCACGTTGGACAGCACAGATCATAGAACGTTTCCATCACCACAGAAAGTTCTATTGGATCGGACCGCTCTAGTGTCCTCTAACAGGGATCAATACCACAGAACTGTAGGAGGGCTCCCCAGGGCCCCGCTGCTGCCTGGCGGACAGACCATGTGCAGGATGTGAGCAGACATGAGACTGAGCAGGGGGTGGCCCAGCAGAAGGCCAGAGGGACCCAAGCGAGAGTTCTCATGCCAGGGCTGCTGTGAGGTAGGAGGTAGGGAGAGCATTGGGGGCAGGCCAGGGCATCAAGGGCCCAAACCCAGCGTGGCCGGCCCCTGGGGAGCCTATGGGGGACGGAGGTGCTGGAGGCTCATCCTGGCCAGGAGCTGGGAAGGCCCCTGCTGCCTGCCACTGCTCCGAGAGGCCTGTTGGGACCACCGCTTGGCCTCTCCGCCCTGACCCCCCGCCCAGATCAATAGATGCTTCTTTTTTCCATAAAGATGTCCATGTGAGAAAGAGCCCCCATCCCCCATGCCTTCCGGAGTTCTAGCAGCCTCCATGCCCCCTCCCGGCCCCAAGGGCTGCTGCCTGCACATTTTAGGTTCTCTCTCACTCTCACCAGGGGAGGGCTCCACTGGCACACTTCAGGTGTTCTCATTACTTCCTAAGTGCCTCCCAGGCCTGCACCCAGAGATGACCCAGAGGCCTGACGGAGCCTGCCAGCACCCTAGCCTCGGGCCCGGGACAGAGCAGCCTCTGGGTCAGGAAGCCTGGGCTGCACCAAGCAACAGCCAGCCACCCCTGAGGGAGCAGTAGAGAGGTGCCAGGGGAGGGGGGATCCTCGGCACTGCCCCCCATCCCTGTCAGGGGTCACACCACTGGGGTGTGGGCACCTGCAAGACTCTTAGACCCGGAGATGCAGGAAGGCCCAGGGAGAGGGGGACCCACATCCCCACGTGGAACCTCCCATCCCTGGCTCTCACGCCTCCCAGAAAGGTGTCTCCGCTTGGGGTTCCCCTCACTAACCTGCTCTCCGAAGCAGCCCTGGGTCCTGGGCACCCAGGCCGGAAAGGCAGCAAGGAGCCCCCCCAACCCCGTTCTCAGCTCTCTAGCCTCTTCCTCTGGGCTTCCGGATGCCCACTTTGTGGGGGGACAGAGGTGCCAGAACAGGGAATCAGCATCAGAGAGGATGTGGAACACGGGCAGCAAGGGAAGGCGTGTATGTGTGTGTGTCTGCACGCGCGTCCGTGTGTGGTGGGCGTGAGTGCAGCGTCAGAGGAAGGCGTGGGGTGAAAGCGAGTGTGTTTGTGGATGTTTAAGAGGGAAGTAATGCCAGGAAGCTGTCGCATGGACCCGGTGCTACATTTGGGGGGATGACGGACCCACGTGGAAAGCCTTCCAGCTCGAGTGATGGCTTTTGGCCCGACTGTCCTCCAGAGGGAGTGCCCACGCGGCACCTGCTGGGGGGGGCGGGGACAGGTCCTCTCTAGGCTCTGATGGGAACCCAAAGAATCTCGGCCACTGTGGCTGAGGACGTGGGCTACGGGTGCAGCTGGCCAGGGTCCAAATCCCTGCCTCTGCTCCCCTTCCCTGTGCGATTTGGGGCGAATTCTTGAACTTTTCCAAATTTCAGTTTCCACATTAGGCAAGTAAGGAAATGCCAATGTCTGTCTTGTAAAGAGGTTAGGCGAAGAAACACAGAGCGTGGCATCCGATCAAGAGTAAGCTCTCAGTAAATAGCACCTGTTTTCATCAGTATGAATACGTGCATGTGTGTAAATAAGCATACGCGGACACATGTTGTACGTGGGGACAGATGTGTGCATGAATGTGTAGCTGACTGTAGGAGTAGCTCAGAGAAGTGTAGCGTGTGTGTGCGTGTAAGGAAGTGTGTGCAGGCGAGAGGTGTGGCTGGATATTGGGCCGAGGGTGTATACACGGCTGAGTGCAGAGGACAAAGAATTTTCTGGAAGAAAGTGTCTTAAAGCCTCAGTGCGCCCCAGGCCCCCTGGGCCACCCGCCACCCCGCCATCCCCAGTTACTGGAGCGGCTATGATAGGGCTCGGCTCCCGGTGGCCTGGCTGCCCCCGCCACCCCTCCTTCCCGGCCTGTCCCAGCTGGGGCCAGCCCTACCCTCCACTACCATCATTAACTTGGGATTAAGCTGGGCTCTCCAACCGCGATGATGCGGGCACCCCTGAGGCCTGGGGCTGCGGGGAGGGCGATGGGGGAACGCCATTTCAGGGAGCCCTGCTTCCTTCCTCATTCTGAGAGCTGCTTAACAGCTGCCCTCCTTCCCCGGGGGTCTGGAGCTGGGCCTCAGCTGCGGCACGGGGGTGCACCCCCCACCCCTGGAATGGGGCCGGCAGCTGGATGCACTGGGAGAGGAGGCACTAATTGGTTAATGGGGATCCCACCCCTCACAACCCACCAAGGAAGGCCTGAAATCAGCTGCACTGAGGTTTCAGAGCCAATTAGGGGTGGCCTGGCTCCTGCCCGACCCCACAAAGGCAAAGCACGATGGGCCCCACGAGTCATTGAACAGAGCCCACTCCCCAGCCCTGTGGGAAGGCAGGTGTGAGACACCGCCTTCTGTGCCTCAGTGTCCCCCATCTGGGGGTTGAACAGTGGGGCCTGGAGGCATCCGCCCTGGCAGGGGACCGGGCGTGAAAACTCCAACTACACCAGAGATATCTGTTTGCTCAACAAACTCAGGATACCGAAGTCTAGACCTGCTTATGCCGCAGACTTGCCTTATGACCACAGGCCAATCATTCCATCTCCAGGGCCTCTCTTTCTTGAATTGTCACGCTGGAACGGTATAAAAATGTCCCCAAAGCAACCTGCACACCCACCCCATAAAGCCTCCTTTCTTCCCCTACCCTCCACCCACCCTGCCCCAGGCTTGGGCCCCACCGACATTTCCAGAGCACACCGCCTGGGCAGACTAAACCCTCCTCCAGACCCTGGAGGGCGAGTTCATGTTCTTTCCATTTCACAGGTGAAGCTATTGAGGCTCAGAAGGGCTGTGTCAAAACTAGTCAGAGGCTGAGAGCCAGAGCACCCGCTGTGGGCCCAAAAGGAGCATCAAGCCCCAGGGACACACATCTTCTCTCTGTTTCTTTAGCTAGTGACTTCCCAGGCCTCTCACACCCTGTGGATCAGCTGCTTTTGGTCCCGAAGGCCCCTGCATCTAGAACGTCCAGGGCCTTCACAGCTCTCACCACCTTGTCCTGTCCTCGTCTGTCTCCCTCCCCGGACTGCAAGCCCCTTGAGGAAGAGAGACTGTGTCTTATTCATTTTTGCAACACAGTCTAGCCCAGTGTTAGGTATACAGCAGGTGCTCAATACCTGAGTGTAGGAGGGGAGATTGACTCAACTAACTTGGCCAGCTGGGGCCTGCCTGGCCTTCTGAAATTCAAGTTTCAATTAATTAAAGAAAATTTAAAATTGGGTTCCTGGGCTACACTGGCCACATTTGGAGGGCTTGGCAGCTGGGGCTCGTGGCTACAGTATCGGGCAGAGCAAAAAACGGCATCTTGCCATCCTCGTGAAACGTTCTATGAGACAGCACTGCGCTATTGAGCCCTAGGCCCTGAGGCCTCTGGCGGTGTTTCCCAACTACAGCTCGGAGTTCAGCCCGGGGATCCCCAGCCACCTTTGGGCCAGTCTTTGAAGATCAACCCCTCGGTCTGCTATTCCCAGAGGAGTCCACGGAGGAGAAGGTGACCCTGGCGTGCCGTGCCCGGGCCAGCCCTCCAGCCGCCTATAGGTGAGCCCTCCACAGCGGGTGCCAGAGGCCCTGGACAGCGGCGCAGCTGATCCTCACCCCAGCCCTGCCCCCAGGCTGGGTCTGGCCAAGCAGGACTCAGGAGGGTGTCCCCCTCGGCCCCCTGCTGCAGGTGGAAGATGAACGGCACCGAGATGAAGCTGGAGCCAGGTTCCCGCCACCAACTGGTGGGGGGCAACCTGGTCATAATGAACCCCACCAAGGCCCAGGACGCCGGCGTCTACCAGTGCCTGGCCTCCAACCCAGTGGGCACCGTCGTCAGTAGGGAGGCTGTTCTCCGCTTTGGCTGTGAGACCCATGGGCTGCTCCGGGGGAGGGCAATAGAGGGCTGGCAAGTGTCCAGAAAGGGCAGGTGACTACCTCCCATGGAGGCTGAAGGGGACTACGTGCCCCAGGCTTGGGGGACGGTGCCTGAGTGCCCGGTCTTTACCTCCAGTTCTGCAGGAGTTCTCCAAGGAGGAACGAGACCCAGTGAAAACCCACGAAGGCTGGGGAGTGATGCTGCCATGTAACCCGCCTGCCCACTACCCAGGTGAGTCGGGAGCCTGGGCCACCGTTAGACAGAGGGCACACGGGGGACTTCCAGTCACTCAGGGATGAAGTAAAAGGTAGTGAGTGGCCCTTGGAAGCACAGACTCCTGGCTCCCTACCTCACAATGATTTTGTGTTTCCTTCATGGGTCTGTTGTTTTCTAGCTCTGGGCCCTGCCCTCGCCTTCAGACTGGGAGCACCGCGAGGGCAGGAGCAAAGTCACATTTTTCTTATAGGGGCTCCCCTCAGCGCCAGCTTAGAGCCCAGGGCCCTCGGGACTAGGTCTACAGATCCCCACCTTCATGCTGAGGGTCCTCCCCATGGCTGCCCCATCAGCCCCGCATCCCCTGGTTTCCTCAAACTCCCCACGTCCTATAGGCCTGTCCTACCGCTGGCTTCTCAACGAGTTCCCCAACTTCATCCCGACGGACGGACGTCACTTCGTGTCCCAGACCACGGGCAACCTGTACATCGCCCGGACCAACGCCTCGGACCTGGGCAACTACTCTTGCCTGGCCACCAGCCACATGGACTTCTCTACCAAGAGCGTCTTCAGCAAGTTCGCTCAGCTCAACCTGGCTGCTGAAGGTCAGGCTCGGTGGGCGTGGTGGGGAAGAGAAGGCTGAAAGGGTGTGTGGATATTGGGAAAAGAGGGTTCCCCTTGGAGTTTCGTTAGAGTGGCTCACAGAGCCAGGGTCTGGGGCCTGGACCCCTAGGTCCTCCTGCTGCAGGGCCCCAGACCCTTGCCCAGGTCCCCAAAGGGGAACAGGGGTCAAGAAAGTGTTGGCTCTGAGCCATGCTGAGATCCTAAGTCCAGGAGCCCCGGCCTGCATCACTGCGCTGATCGGCAAAATCCCTCCCTCCCCAGATCCCAGGCTCTTCGCCCCCAGCATCAAGGCCCGGTTCCCAGCAGAGACCTATGCGCTGGTAGGACAGCAAGTCACCCTGGAGTGCTTCGCCTTTGGGAAGTGAGTGGTGGAGGAGGGAGGGGGCAGGCCAGGGCACGCAGCCTGTCAAAGCCCCTCTGGGGCCCGCGGGACCCCAGGGAGAGGGCAGGCAGGGTCTAGCAGAGAGGTGGCCCCAGAGTGAGTAGGGACCACCCCTCACCAAGCACAGTCTCTCTGAGCGAAGCATCATGCACCCCAGGGGCCTGGCACACACTGGGTGCTCCCGGCAGAGGGGGACAGGCTCAGGGGGTGGAGGCTGCGCCCTAGGCTGCAGGCAGGTGGCGCCACACACCACCCCAAACTAGCCCGGCTGGTTCAAGTCCCAGTTCTGTCCCTGGCTGGCTGTGAGGCCGTGGGTAAACTACGTAACCTCTCTGTGCCTCTGTGTCCTTATTTGGGCATGGTAATCGTCATAAATAGCACCTGCATCATAGGGTTGTTATGAGGATTAAGTGGGTTAATACACGTGATGTGCCTAGAACGGTGCCTGGCATTTAGTAAATGTTCTATGCATGCTAACGGTTCTCTTTTTACAAAAATTGAAATAGAATTCTGCTCTCCCAGAGAAAGGATTCATTGGAATGAGGCTAAGTAAATAGCAGGTGCTCCACAAATGTTTGTAGAAAAAATATGATGTGCACATTGGTCCCCTTCCCCCTCACGTCTCCTGTGGATACTCAGGAGGTCCATGCTTTGTGAAAAGTTATTAGGCCTCCAGAAATTCATATTTAAAGCAAGTGGGGCTGCCTGGGTGGCTCAGTCCGTTAAGTGTCTGACTCTCGAACTCAGCCCAAGTCTTGATCTCAGGGTCCTGGCTTTGAGCCCCAAGTTGGGCTCCATGCTGGGTGCTGGGTGTGGAGCCTTTTTAAAAAAATAAACAAGAAAGCACATGGAAGGTTAATATATTGGCTCTTTCAAACCCACTGATGCCTTAGTCACAAATTTCAGTACACAAATTACTAATAAGTAGAACCCTTTTGAAAAGTAAAGGCAAGGCCTGTTGGGGACAGGGAGAAGGGGACCCATAGAGCCCCAGGTCACAGGCCACTGCTGAGGAAGGCAGTCCCAGAAGAGGCTTGATTGCCACTGCAGGGTGGGGGCAGGCAGGGCAAGCCTGCTTCAGGGTACAGAGCACAAGGAAGTTCACTGGTGTCACAATTACTGCAAGGGAGAGGAGAGGAGAGAGGAACCCTACTTCCTGCCTCTCCCCTGCCTGAGCTCTGAGCCTACCTGGGAGAGGCCCCGCCCTGCCCCCTTGCCTCTCACCCTCTGGCCTCCTCTCCATCCCCACCTGCCCAGCACCTCAGGAGGGCAAGAGACTCTGCAGGTACAGGGGAGTCAGCCTAGCGCAGCCCACCTGCTGCTCTGGCTTTGTCTCCCCTGCTAGCCCCGTCCCCCAGATCAAGTGGCGCAAAGTGGACGGCTCCTTGTCCCCCCAGTGGGCCACGGCCGAGCCCACCCTGCACATACCCAGTGTCAGCTTCGAGGACGAGGGCACCTATGAGTGTGAGGCGGAGAACTCCAAGGGCCGCGACACCGTCCAGGGCCGCATCATCGTGCAGGGTACGTAGCTGGGACACCCCCTCCTCCTGCTCTCACTCTTGTCCCTGAGGAAGCAGCCCAAAGTCAAGGAGGGGACTGGGTGGTCCCTAGCTTAAGCCTTCCTGCCCCAGGATTGCACTGGGTGTGGAAACAGAAGAAAGAGAAGCTCAGAGCTTCACCTGGGGTGGCAGAGAGCACATGGAACGCTTTAGAATGCTTCAAGTTGCTAAAACAGCCCCTGGCACGGTCACCAAGTGCCAACTTTCTTCTGCCAGCTTCTCCCCCAACCCCGTCGTGGAATGCCAAGGGCGCCCTCTGCTGCCCGTCACAGAAACTGTAGCCCTGCAATCCTGGCCCAGCATGAGCCCCAGGCTCTGCCCAGCTCATTCCCGGCCTTTCTCTCCCTTGCTCGCGCAGCTCAGCCTGAGTGGCTGAAGGTGATCTCAGACATGGAGGCTGACATCGGCTCCAATCTGCGTTGGGGCTGTGCGGCAGCTGGCAAGCCCCGGCCCACGGTGCGCTGGCTGCGGAACGGGGAGCCTCTGGCCTCCCAGGTAGGAGACTTGGGGCTTCCCACACTTCAGCTGTGCTCTGTTCACCTGGTTCCCTCACCTTCTAGACTTTTCTCCCTGACTCTGCAGCACCATTGGCCGCCTCTCTGGGACAATTAAGGCACCACAGGCCGGATGGTTCTAGGTGCTCCTTTCCATCTCAGATTCACATGGCCACAGGCTGGTCACCCGGGTAGAGTCCTGACTGGAGGTCCAGAGACCTGGGTCCAGGCACAACTGAGTCACAGAATCACTGTGCGGTCCTGAATAGGTCACCTTGTCCCTCTGGCTTCAGTGTGCTGATATGCAGCGGCCTGGTGAACCTGAGTTCTGGGATTCCGGGAGGTCCTGAGATGGGACTGGGCAAATGAGACCCCTCAACGGGACAGTGGCAGCCTAGAGTCTCTACTGCCCCTCAGCCTGCCTCCTGGTCCTCCAGCCATCCTCATGCCCCACCCCTGCTCTCTTGGGTACAGTCCCGGGTGGAGGTGCTGGCTGGGGACCTGCGCTTCTCCAAGCTGAGCCTGGAGGACTCGGGCATGTACCAGTGTGTGGCGGAGAACAAACATGGCACCATCTATGCCAGCGCCGAGCTGGCTGTGCAAGGTACGGGCCCGGGGAGGCGGGGGACGTCGGCAAGGTACGGCCCCGGGGGAGCAGGGGACGTCGACGAGGACACGCAGGCAGGGGCTCTAAGCGTTCTGAACTGAAGCGTTTCTAAACACACAAACGCAAGGGGCAGCTTGCCTTAGTTTCCCAATGGCTTCTGAGGGAACAGAAGGATCGAAGAAAGGAGATGAGACACTCAACTGCGAGCTTCCAGAAGATAGGGTCTCTGGCTTATACCACGTCTGGCACTATTAAAGTTAAGTGTTGGCTGCCACGAAAACAAGGGGCAAAAATCTTTGGCAACAAAGTCAATTAGATTTGTGTTTAAACCAGCCCCTTTTGCTGTGTGACCTTTGCAACTTAATGTCTTTCTGTCTCAGTTTCTTGAAGTATAAAAGGTGGGCAATAAAAGTCTCACCCTTGTGCAGTTGTTTGGAAGAGGAAATGAGATGGAGGTAAGCAGAGAGGGCTGCCCATTACAGAACAGGTGCCCAGGAAATGTCAGTTGGTGCTAGTGCTCTTAGTTATATGATTTGAGCCCATGGGGCCTTGGTTTTCTCATCTGTAAAATGGGTATAGTGATACCTACCTCATCAAGTTGTAGTGAGCTTAACTAAGACTCGTTCATTTATTCTTTCCTTCAACCAATATTTATTCAACACCTTCTAAGGAGTGAAAATGAAAGGTAAGGTCTCCGTCTTCAAGTGTCTTACAATCCAATGGAGACAGAGGGATAATCACAAAATCACATAATTAAATAATTTTGGACAGATATAGGAAACTTACAGTGGTAGGAGGACAGTGGGCCACTGAGACAGGGTGGCTAGGCCTCTTGGAGGGAGTCACGTTTGGGGTGTAACCTGAATGCGCACAAGGAGACAGCCCCGCAAAGATCTGAGAGGTTCGTAAGCGAAATGTATGGCGCAGAGGTCCTAGAGCAGGAAAAAACTTTGGTATCCTCGAAGGACAGAAAATGGCCCAGGTGATTGGAGGATAATAAATGAAGGAGAGTGGGGCACCTGGGTGACTCAGTCGGTTAGGCATCTGCTTTTGGCTCAGGTTATGATCCCAGGGTTCTGGGATTGAGGCCCGCATGGGACTCCCTGCTCAGCGGGGAGCCTGCTTCTCCCTCTCCCTCTCCCTGCTATTCTGCCTGCTTGTGCTCTGTCAAATAAATAAAAATTCTTTAAAAGAAATAAAAGAAATCAATGAAGGAGAGCAGCGTGAGAGCTGAGTGGAGAGGTGGGGTCGTATTTGTGAGCCCCTGTGAGGAGCTGGGACTTCATCCTGAGTGTGTTTAAGTTCCTTACAAGATATGCCAGGCTGCTGAGTGGAGGAGGAGATTGGAGAAAAAAAGTGCAAAAGCAGGAAGACTGACCGGGGGGGCTTTTCAGTAATTCTGCAGGAGATTCGGCTTGTCCCAGGCTGGTGGCAGTTGGGGGGCGGTGACCCGCAGGGGCTGGATTCTGGGTGTACTCTGGCAGTGGTGATCCTGAGAGCCACTCAGATTGGCCTCGGAGGGTACACAGAGGGTGTGGTGTAGAGCCGGGAGACCTCTTCATCAAGGCAACCGGCAGTGTTAGGGTTCCCCGGGTGACTTCAGGGTACTCCCCTTTCCTTCTAGCCCTGGCCCCCGACTTCAGGCTGAACCCTGTGAAGCGTCTGATCCCTGCGGCCCGTGGGGGAGAGATTGCTATCCCCTGTCAGCCCCGGGCGGCTCCAAAGGCCGTCGTACTCTGGAGCAAAGGCACTGAGATTTTGGTCAACAGCAGCAGGTAAACCCCTCCTCCACCAAACCAGTTCCTGCTCCTCCTCACCCACCGTGAAGGCCAGTCCCCTTGCCATGATGACGACAGTGTGACCCCAGGTGGGCCAGATCTGCTTTCTCCTTGCTGCAGAGTAACTGTAAGTCCAGAGGGCACCTTGATCATAAGAAACATCAGTCGGTCAGATGAAGGCAAATACACCTGCTTTGCTGAGAACTTCATGGGGAAAGCCAATAGCACGGGCATCCTATCTGTGCGAGGTGAGGGGCGTGGCTTGGCGGAGGGCAGGTGGCTCAGCCACCAGGGGGCGCCAGTCCCTCCTCGGCACTCTGCTCTCGTGTTCCCACCTTCCTCCTAGTTTGGTTTTGAGGGTATCCCGGGATTAGATTCGTTTGGGACCACCCCCTTGCCGCCCTCCAGAATCTACTCTTGCCTCCCTCTCACACACTCATGAGGCTCTCGGGAGGTCAAGATCCTATTGGCCATGCTGTCCTTCTCTTTCCTGGGGCTTAGGGACAAACCCTCTCACCCTGCCTTGCTGCCCCGCCTGGGCCTCTCTCCTCCCCCATCCACCCAGTGACGTTGTTTTGCTTGGCAGATGCAACCAAGATCACCCTAGCCCCCTCAAGTGCGGACATCAACTTGGGAGATAGCCTGACCCTGCAATGCCACGCCTCCCATGACCCCACCATGGACCTCACCTTCATCTGGACCCTGGATGACTTCCCCATCGACCTTGAGAAGCCTGGGGGTCACTACCGGAGGGCCAGCACAGTAAGGCCTAAAGCCAGACTACCCACAGCTCCTCCCTCCTTCTGGACAGACAGGGGATTCAAGATGTCCTTAACCTACCCCATTTCTTGAGGAATGCCATGCGTGGCAAGATCATCCTTGGATTCAGAAGACCACCCCCCTTCCTTAGATGGCCAGTTCCCGGGATCCCACCTGAAGACCATGCATTTAGGAGAGAGTTAGGGCCAAACGTGGAATGCCAGGCGCCCAGCAAGACTCCCTCCCCACTACTGTTCTTGTTAGCCTGACCCCAATGCTAATGACATCGTCAGCTTGGACCATGGTTGACAGTCTCCATAACACACTGTCATTTAGTCCCATGGTACTAAGAGAGGAGAAGCTGATTCCTTCCACTGCACAGACAGAAACCCCAAGATGCTGAGGGCTCCATGGACATAATGGGGCAGGGGACTCCGAGCCCTGCCTCATGTCTCAGGGCTTACTGAACTAGCTGGGGACCCCCTCTGACCTGCCCCCCCTTTCTGTCCCCTATGTGCAGAAGGAGACAGTTGGGGATCTGACCATTCTGAATGCCCAGCTGCGTCATGGCGGGAAGTACACGTGCATGGCCCAGACGGTGGTGGACAGTGCGTCCAAGGAGGCCACAGTCCTGGTCCGAGGTGATGGGGTTTCCCACCCTGCCCCTGCCCCAACTCCCTCAGGGGCTAGCTGGGCTCTTCTGACCTGTGCTCCCTAATTCCCCTCCCCTCACCCCAGAAAGTTGTGGGAAAGGGGCTTCTGAGAGAGAAGGGTTTCTAAGTTCCCAGAGCCAGAGCCGAACTTATCCTGTGGCTTTCTGAAGGTCCTAAATGAACAGATTATTCTATTCTTCCTCCAAAGCCACAATTTAAAAAATCCACTTCCTAAGACTGGAGAACTCTGCTGAGGCCAGCAGTTTTCAAAGTCTGGTGGTGGGAAACCTATGCACATCTCTACATGAAGACCTCCGCGAGCCCCTCCAGCCTGGGACACATTTCTCCAACGTCCCAGCCCCCCATCTTGCCACTCACTAGGGCTCCCATTCTTGGCTCTCCCACCCCATGTGTTTACTGCGCCCTCTGCTGTCCACCTCTGAGTACTGCACCATCCCCAGCCCACCTGAAGGAGACTGGCTCAAATTTGGAGCTGCCCAGTTCTGACTCCCTGTGCTCTGACCCCCTGGTACAGGTCCACCAGGTCCCCCAGGAGGTGTGGTGGTGAGGAACATTGGCGACACCACTGTCCAGCTCAGTTGGAGCCGAGGCTTCGACAACCACAGCCCCATTGCCAAGTACACCCTGCAAGCCCGCACTCCACCTGCAGGGAAGTGGAAGCAGGTTCGCACCAGTAAGTGTGAGGCTCCGCCCAGGTCAGTGATGAGAAGGTCTAGCTGAGCTTGGAACTTCAGAAAGGGACAAGCTTAGGTCCTCCACCGCGGGAAGCTCCCTGGCCCTTGTGGGAGGTGGTCCCATGGGCGATAAGAGACTGGGAAGAGAGCTGGAGACGGCAGCACTCGGTCTGTGCCCTTGGAACATTGGCAGACCATGTCTGGGGCTCCCACGGACGGACACAGTCAACAAAGGCCCCAGGGCAGGGGCTCTCCTAGTTTTCCCATCCTTTCTAAAAGAGGTGCTAAGCACTGAGACTATGGCAGGCACTGCCATGAGGGCTGGAGAGAGGTGAGTCAGGCCCAGTCCCTGCCCTTTCCATCTCGACTAATAAGTGCCAGCACACTGACTCTGGGTCCCTTGCAGATCCTGCCAACATCGAGGGCAACGCCGAGACTGCCCAGGTACTGGGCCTCACGCCCTGGATGGACTATGAGTTCCGGGTCTTAGCCAGCAACATCCTGGGCACCGGGGAGCCCAGTGGGCCCTCTAGCAAAATCCGGACCAAGGAAGCAGGTCAGAGTCCTGCGGGTCCCAAAGAGAAGTACCGTTAGGGCACAGCCTCAAGCCCTCCTGAAAGGGAACCCCAGGGGAGCAGCAATTGTGGGAGTTCCCGCCCTGCTCACCAGGCTCTAGACTCTAACAAAACAGATGAGAAAGGAACGCGGTCAGGGCCAGGCCCCTGCACCGTACAATGCCCTCTGCCCTGGGCCACAGCCTGGGCCTGTTGGGGCTGGAAGAACTATCCAGTCCCAAATCCTCATTTTAAAAAATGGGCCAACCTTACAACTGCATGTGAACCCATGATGCTCTCAAAATAAAAGGTTTAAATATATTTTTTTAAACGAAAAAATCAAAGTCTGGAGGAGAGTAGAGTCACATTGGCAGAGCCTGGACTTGAACTTGGGACCGTGGGTGATAGGCAGATGTCCTCCCTGGTAGTACGTGACCTGCTAAAATCAGTTAATGAGGAAGGTGTGTGTGTGTGTGTGTGTGTGTGTGTGTGTGTGTGTAGGAAGCAGTGCCTCTCAATCCTTTAGAGCAGGTGGAATGCACAATCTTCCCACAAGTCTCCTTGAAAGGCAGGCAGGTGTCACATCGTGAGCAGAGAAGGGAGAAGCCAGGAGGCATGCCTGCCCACTCTCTTGAGACTTTCACAGCTGAAGGTCCAGAATGAGAGCCTTGGGGTCCTGCGATGGGCAACATGTAATCAGGATTCTGTCTCCCCTTCCCCACCTACCAGGACTTCCCGCCTCCCATGGGTAATAAGAGTCTGCCTTCCTATGTCCCTTGAACATGGCTTCCCATATGCCCCAGGCCAACTCTCCAATCAGTCAACATTTTTAACTGGTATCTCTCCAGAGTAAGGAATTCCAGAAAAAGCCCCTTCTTTGGTTGAACTTCTTAGAGAGACAAATGAAGGGAGGGGAGTGGGCTCCTTCATTCTGGTATCCCAGGTGTCGGTGAGCAAAAGACAGCCAGGAGGCAGAAGAAAGATGATGGACTTTGAAATCAGAAGGGCTGAGTTCAAATTTGAACCGTGCCATTTATGAACTGTGTGACCTTAGGCAAGTCACTTAACTGCTCTGGGCCTTGATCTTTCCATTCAACGAGGGTGATGAGAACACCCACCTCAAAGGATCTAGTGGGCAATGTGGTTAAACACCCCTCATGCATTACAAGGCCCCAAATTCCTGGCATCAGAATCAAGTGATAGGTTTCCCTTGCTGGATTCTCTGTCGAACTCTTTTTTGATGCCCAGCTAAGTTACCCCCTGCCAAGACTCCTGGTCTAATTAGTCTTGTTTTAATATCAGCTTTCTTGAATACTAGAGACAATTAGGAAATTAAATCTGCCATGGAGGGAAAAATAACAATAAAACCCCCTGCAGCCCAAAAGAAAAAAAATTTTTTTTTGCATTAACTGCAGTTCCAGGTTCTTTACTCCCCTCATTTTAGAGCAAACTGGAGTTGGTCTGTTACTTAGTTTAGACTCACAGGAGAGAAGGTGAAGATCATTTATGGAGCAGTGACTATGACGGAGCACAGATCGGTACATGAGCTGGGCACTGTCTTGTTTGATTTTATTCTTCTTAGAGCCCTTTGAGAGAAACATTATTGTCCTTATCTTACTGAGAGGGGAAATAGGGCTCAGAGAGGTTAAGTAACTTGCCCAGGGACACATAGCCAGTAAATGGCAGAGGTGGGACCTGATGTCAGGTCTCCCTTGACTCCAGAGCCCACATCCAGAGGGCCTGTTGGAGGACAAAACTAGGGCCAGTGTGAAGGGGTGTCCCTGTCCTGGTCCACTGCACAGGCACTGGTGCGAGGCTGCTGCCCCATCACTGCCCATGCACCAACCACATCTGTGTGTCCCTTGGCCCCGACAGCCCCCTCAGTGGCACCCTCGGGACTCAGCGGAGGGGGCGGAGCCCCCGGAGAGCTCATCGTCAACTGGACGGTAAGCTGCAGGGACAGAGGCAGAACTATGCCTCCAGCTCTCTGGAGGGACAGATCCTGCCCCCCCACCCCACTCATCTCCAGATTTGCACCACGTGTGGAGAGGACCCAGACATAGCCGTCGTGCAGCCCCGACTCGGGACATGCGGCATCCCCTCCTCTCCCCTCCCATTGCACCCACTGCAGGAGAAAAACCGCCAAGCCACCCGAGCCCCAGGGCTGCCCCTCTTGGCCAAGGCTAGGGGGGGGGCGAGCGGAGGCCGGGCAGGGAAATGCACGGTGGCCCCTCGCCCACACCATGCTCTTGCCCCCCAGCCCATGTCACGAGAGTACCAGAACGGAGATGGCTTCGGCTACCTGCTGTCCTTCCGCAGGCAGGGCAGCAGCAGCTGGCAGACCGCCCGGGTGCCCGGTGCCGATGCCCAACACTTCGTCTACAGCAACAACAGCGTCCGGCCCTACACGCCCTTCGAGGTCAAGATCCGCAGCTACAACCGCCGCGGGGATGGGCCCGAGAGCCTCACGGCGCTGGTGTACT
>PITA01013959.1:0-55481 GCA_004023965.1 Spilogale gracilis
CATTTTGACAATGTTTATTCTTCCGATCCATGAGCATGGAATGCTCTTCCATCTTTTTGTGTCTTCTTCAATTTCGTTCATGAGTGTTCTGTAGTTCCTCGAGTACAGATCCTTGACTTCTTTGGTTAGGTTTATTCCTAAGTATCTTATAGTTTTTGGTGCTATAGTAAATGGAATTGATTCTCTGATTTCCCTTTCTGTTTTTTCGTTGTTAGTGTATAAGAATGCAACTGATTTCTGTGCATTGATTTTGTATCCTGCTACATTACCAAATTGTTGTATGAGATCTAGTAGTTTGGGGGTAGAGTCTTTTGGGTTTTCCACATACAGTATCATATGACCACTAGCTTTTGTGCTGCATAAACATCATTTATCTATGGGCTACAGAGTCATAGCATGGCTTAACATGTTCTTGTCCTAGAGTTTCAGTTCTGCCTGAGACTACAGAAAGAGTCCAACGATCCTCTTTTGAACGTGGAGCCATCTGAGTAGAGTGTCTTCCAACAGCAGCGGTTCCCAGATGCCATTTAGTCCATGGAAGGTGCTTTGTTGTGGTTATTGTTACATATTTGAAATAAAAAGAGAAAAACCACAATTGCATGATTATTTTTTTCTTCTGGAAAGCTAAATCTATTGAGTATAAAGAGCCATCCCTTTTTTCTGAAACTGGCCTTCACTTTTGATCCCTAAAAAGGCCTCTTGCCCTTTCTGTAATGAAATGATGGCAATAAGAGGTTGTGTACCCTTATTATCTGAAAACCTGAAGGCAAGATATGTTTCAGAATTTAGGTTCTTTTTGGGTTTTGTACAGATAATAAAATGCATGTATGGTATATTATATAACAGCCCCCCAATATAGCCTAAGCCAGGATTGAATTGATACCCCATAATCAGTTTCAGTAATATTTCTGCAATGAAATAGAAGAATATTTATACTAAGTTAGACAGAAAAAGCCTGTGGATAGCCCCACATGAGTTCAGGTCAGGCTTTACTGCCAGATGAGTACAGGTCAGTTCATGTTTTGCTGCCAAATGAATTACAGGCAAGGAAAGAAAAGGGCCATCTTATTTCCAATTATTTGGATTTTGAAATTGTGGATAAGGGGTCATGGAATTATAGTTGCCTTTTAAACGTCCTTACTTGGCAAAATAAATTTGGCTATCCCTTGTAGGACCCAAGATGTTTTTGAAATTTCACTCATCCGCAAAAATCCAAGAGCATAGAAAGACAAGCCATTGAAAGCTATTGAAGTAAGGATAGCTTTACTTTTATACTCATCCCTATCCAGTGATAATGTCATCTTTGACATGCTGAAAGATTCCTCAAATACTTCTAATCAGTGTAAGCTGAAATTAAGTTTGTCTTGTAGCAATTTTAGGAGACTGGAGCAGGAGAGGAGTTTGTAGCAGAAAACCACCCATGATTCCCAGTGATAGCTTGGAACTCTATGATAGGAATTGGTTATAGCCTGAAAGATCCTATTGAATGCATCTGTTTGGCCAAATAGATAAGTGAACTTTAGACCCTGGAGGTAAGTTTGTGTTGGGGAAGAGCAACAGCAAATAGCTATAACTTAGTTTAACTGACGAATTTTGGCATTTGTGGTTTATGTTTCTATCCATTAGGTGGGGCTGACAATAGAGACTACTTTAACATGGAAAATTGGTATTTGGAGGAGTAATTCTATAACTACAATATATTACCCTTCATACCACATGTTCATGGTCTATCATTGTCCAATCTGGCTTCCAGATGGAGAAGTGATTTGACCTCTTTATTCTAGATGATCTTTAAAGGTTCTCTTTTCTAGAATTCTAATAGGATATATTATCTAATAAGAAATCTAAAAGTAGTAGAATCAAAGCAACACAGCTACTTAATTCTTATGCTACCAAATCTGTTTCTTGTGTGGACTTGGTAAAACAAGTATTATACCTAGCTGTGCTATCATCGGGCTCTTGCATGCTTACAAAGAGTGTTTCTATGTTAACTAGGGTGCCAGTTATTGATTTATTGCCCTTTAGCTTCAGATTTATCTTTTTTGCCCCAGCCCTTTCAATATTTATTTCCTTTACACCTGGCATTGAAGTTTTGTTAGTAGAGGGTGCCGGGAAGCATATCAGGAGGAGAGGTTTTTGCTTCCTGGTTCGTGTGTGCTTCTTGCAGACTGTTCCTACAACTCCGGCATCTTGTTCAGTGCTTAATTTCTTTACCCAATGGTCAGGAGATTTTCCCGGTGCCCCATTAGGTAGTTTTATAGCAGTGTGCTCCTGATGAGACACTGTCAGGAGGGTGCAGTTGGGGCATGTTCCAGAGGTTGAGTCTCAGAAAGTTCTAAGGATGGCTTTCCAGCCAATTCTAGAAGATGGTCACCACAGCATCTTCCCTACCGTTCAGTGAGCTACAGCTCTGCCCTCTCCAAATAAGGTCTGGATCTCCGCCTGGATGCAGGCACTCCTTTGGACACTTAGACGCCATATTGCAGCCCAGGGGGAGGGATCTCTTCCTTGGGTATTCTATCTCAGCCTTAGGGAGAGTAGTTTTTCCTGATAGCTACAGTTTCTGAATTTTTTTTCTTAGAATTTTCTGTACCTACCACTAGGCATTGCTCATCACTCGAATTTTCTGTTACTCTAATCCCATCGTAGTTAATTATTCCTCATGGGAAACTCTCCCAGTTCAAATTCCTGTTTGTTTTCTCTCTCTTGATTAGACCTAGGCAGATACAGGCAGTTAAAGGTCCCTCGGAGCTGCCATGCATCCCTTGCAAGGCGATTCTTAAGAGATGATGCCATTGGGCCTGTAGCTGAAAAAATTAAGACCATGCATTTCAAGCTGTCTTCAGGGAAGTATCTTAAAATACCATAAAGTTGAGATGTTCTTCCCATGGAGTCTTTGTGTACCTGTGTGGTTGTCTCTCCTTTATCTCCACGTCCCCGGCCTTCACTCTTACCTGTTACTCTTCTCCCCTTCTCTCCCTATTCGCCTGATTCAACTCTTTCTAATCTCAGCCTTGCCTTTAATAAGCTACCATGTGACCTCCCTGGGTCTCAATGTCTATTTTGTTGAGGCATAGATAATGAAAGATCATAAGGTAATGAAATTAGGACACGAAAGTGCTTTGTAATTGGTAGAGCATCATACAAAAGTAAGGGGTGATTACTTGCATTTATTAAATAGTTTTCCCTTGCATGTGTTGAATTTTTAGGTTATATCTTAAAAGCTGTAAGGAGCTTTCAAGGGTACTTACAACCTGATAATACATATAGGTAAATACACATAATTATTAGATGAGACAGAATGTGCTAGGTGCTAAAATTGGGGAACAAATAGGATTATGGGAGTCCTGACAATTATGATTTAATTTTGGCCTGAGAATTGGTGTTTTGGTTCCAAGGAGAGCCACCTAATCTTGGAGGATCTAAAGCTGCCATTTGATAAATTTTTGTGATACCAGTGGGCCTTGTGCTGGGCACTTTACATATATTATCATATTTAGTCTTTAAATTGATTTTTGTCATTTTATGTCTTGGACTCATTTTTTTAAAAGACTTTATTTATTTGACAAAGAGAAACACAACTAGAGAGGGAACAGAAGCAGGGGGAGTGAGAGGGAGAGGCAGGCTTCCTGCCGAGCAGGGAGCCTGATGCAGGGCTCAATCCCGGGACTCCGGGATCATGACCTGAGCCGAAGGCACACGCTTAACTACTGAGCCACCCAGGTGCCCCTTGGACTCATTTTTAAAATACTTGGCTCAAGGACAGAGTTTTGTTCATTTGTTTTGTTTATTTGTTTTTAACTGAAAACCCCTTCCACTTACATGTGAGTAGTCAGTGGCAATGAAAGTCTTCATGGCCACATATACCTGAAAATTTTACTTTTTTATTGTAGCATTTCGGGTGTATTCTATTTTTGCATCTATCCCTGGATACCTGCATTGGAATAATTGGTCAAGTGCTTTCATGTTGAAACAAGGATAGAAAGATTCTATAATCTCTGTATTGAAATAGGGAAACAATTTGTTTAAAAATTATTCCCTCTCGTTTGTCAGTAGATAGGGTGTCAGTGGGCGTAGTACATTCTAGGGGATGACACGGTTGACTACGGGAAGAAATGTAGCATACCATTTAAATTAGAGATGGATACTCTTTGAATACCCAGTGTTCCGTCAAATCACAGCATGAGTGCCTCTCCCAGTGGAAGATGTGGCAAAGTGCAAGTGGTTCCGAGTCCTTCCGAAAGCCTTTGTCTTCACTGCTTGGCTTCTGTGAGATGCCCCCCTAAGAGAACTCATCTTTCTGTTAGGAAGTCAGGAGATCTGCATTTTCAGAGTCCTTCTTAGAAAGCCCTTCTCTGGTTTTGACTTCTTTGGGATGAGCTGTGCTTTTTTTCTTTGTCAGTCTGTGGATGGGATAGAAACTTCCTGTTTATTTAGCAAACAAAATATGTGAGCATAGCATGTGCAGCCTTAAGAAATTGCTCCTGACCTATCAGTGTTTTCTCCAGTCTGGTGTGTATGCTACTGGGAGGTGTGCCGATGACTGGCCGTATGCAGAGCTGCACTTTCAATTCGAATAGTTCTGTTACTTTTTTTGTTAAATGCTATTAGAGGGGCACCTGGGTGGCTCAGTTGGTTAAGTGTCTGCCTTCGGCTCAGGTCATGATCCCAGGGTCCTGGGATCGAGCCCCATATTGGGCTCCCTGCTCAGTGGGGAGCCTGCTTCTCCCTCTGCCTCTAAATTGTTCTCTCTCTCTCAAATAAATAAATAAAAATCTAAAAAAAAATCAAATGCTATTAGAGGAAAAAAAAGTCTGGTGTCTCAAACCCAGGACCTCATGAATATTATTGCTGAAGTCAAAACTAGAGCAGGTTACAGCATCTTAGGCAGACCAACTAAATTACTAGTGCTGTGCTCAGGCAGGCTCGAAAATGTGTGACTACAGTCTTTTTAGGGACAGAGCAAAACTTGACATCCAGAAAATGCTAACTTTTAAATACCAAGTATTTAGAGTATATGTGATTGTGAATTGGAATCAGGCCTGTGCTCTTTTTTTGTTATGGTGCTGGGTTTCATTTTTTTTTCCTATTTTGCTGTTGAACTAACATGGATAAGTGGATAAAATAGAATTTTGAAGACGTAAAGGTGCTAGACTGTGAGCGAAATGCTAATAGGCAGGCATGATTTTGATGAAATTGGTCATGTATCTTCAGATATGAAGACCTCATTTAATAATTGCCTGAACCATCTGCCACTTGATGTCAAAGGACCGACTGCAAAGAAAACAACTCTAATACCAATATGATGAAATTTGAAATTTGTATTTTAGTAAGCACAAGAGTGACCTTCTTTTTTAAAAATATTTATTCGCCAGAGAAAGAGTGAGAGGGAGCACAAGCAGGAGGAATGGCAGACAGAGGGAAAGGGAGAAGCAGGCTCCCCACTGAGCAGAGAGCCTGACTCAGGGCTCGATCCCAGGACCCCAGGATCATGACCTGAACCGAAGGTAGATGCCTCACCAACTGAGGCACCCTGGCGCCCCGAGAATGAGCTTCTTTCCTCACACCTCGTATGTTTGGAGAGAGACATTCTAACATGAGACCTTCCAATCTCGCATATTATTTTGAGACCCACAGAGTGTTGTGCACAACCTACCCCAGAGGTTCCTCAAAAGGTTAAACATAGTTTTTATGTTCCAGAAGTCCCGCTTCTAAGTATATACCCCAAAGAATTGAAAACAGGTAGTCAAAGAAATACATGTTATGTGCCTCTTTACAGGAGCACAAGAGCCAAAAGGTGGAAACAGCTCAGATGTGCCTCAGTGGATGAATGAATGAACAAAACATGGTATATATACTTACAATGGAATATTTAGCCATGAACAGGAATGAAGTACTGGCGTATTATACATTGTGGATAAACCTCTAAAACATTACACTCAGTGAAGGAAGCTTGGTGCAAAGGGTCACACAGTGTATGATTCCATTTGTGTGAAATATCAAAATAGATAAATCCATAGAGACAGAATGCCTATTGGTGGTTGCCAGGGGCTGTGAGGAGAGGAGAACGAGGGGCAGCTGCTTAACGGATATTGGTTTCTGTTTGGGAGTAATGAAAATACATGCGGACGAGATAGAGGTAGCGATTGCCCAACCTTAGGAATGCACTGGATATCGCTGAATTCTTTAGCTTAAAATCGTTCATTTTCGGGGCACCTGGCTGGCTCAGTTGGTAGAATGTGCAACTCTTGATCTTGAGATCATAAGTTCAAGCCCCATGTTGGGTGCGGAGCTTACTTAAAAAAAAAAAAAAAAAACAGTTAATTTTATGTGATGTGAATTTCACTTCAATATCAAACAAAAAGCAAAAAATCTGCCCCGGGATAAGATGCTGTGTCATGTGCAAGCAGTTCCCGTTTTAGGAGTTACATATCTATTTTTATAGCTGTCTTCTCATTATTGTAAGTTATAGCAGTTTGCCATTTGCAGTAATAAGTAGAAAGTTTTCCTTTGAAGACAAGCGTGAATTTAAAAGGGCCGATTTAAAACAGTAAATAGTAAAGGTGTCACTGAGATAACAACAAATGACGGTAATTCACAGCTGTCTGAAAAATCAGAAACTTGAAGAAATGGTATGTTCTATGTTTAAACCAATTATTTTTTATTGCGAGTATACTGGGTCCTGGCTATTCATCAAAGGTGAAGAAAGACCTGTCTTTTTTGCCTTGGATACTTTTAACCTCATAAAGGAGGTAAGCTACATTGATAAATAATTCTAGGAAGAGGCTAAATGTGCCAAGTGCCAAAACTAAGAACAAACTCAGATCAAGACCAGATGACCAGTCCTGTGGAAGAAAATGCTAGAATATATCTGGAGAACATGACCTGAGAAATTTGTTCTTGCCATTAGGAACAAAGAACAGAGGGAATTAATAAATGCAACTGACAATGTATTCAGTATAGGAGTTTCATCTGCTGTGGTCCTCTGTGCGTCTGCCTTTCTCTCTCATTAACATTGCGGTGTCATCCTGGGCTCCCATCTCCCCAGCAATCGCACCGTTAAAGGTACCAGAGTGGGGGGCTTACATAGTGGACCCTAGAGCTAGACTGCCCGCGGACAAATCCCAGTCCCAACATTTACTCACTGTATAACTTTAGTTGTGCCACTAGACTTTTCTGTGCCTTGGTTTCCTCTTCTGTGAAATGGAGATTTTTAAAAAATATATTTTATTAATTTATTTGAGGATGCCCACATGTGCATGATTGGGGGTGAAGGGCAGAAGGGGGAAGCAAACTCCCTGCTGAACAGGGAGCCCAGCGTGGGGCTGGAACCCAGGACTCCGAGATCCTGACCTGAGCCAGACACTTAACTGACTGAGCCACACAGGTGCCCCCATAAAATGGAGCTATTAGTACCCATAGTATACAGTCACAGTGGAGAATAAGTCAGCTAAGTGAGTAAATGGGTAAAGCATTTAGAAGGCCACTTGTTTCATGTTCCGTATCCACAAACGTTAGCCTCTGTCGTCATCTCCTGTCCATTCCATCTGCTAAAAATCTTTTCAAATCACACCCTCCCCGCTTCTCCCCGCTCCCTCCCCCCCCACCGCTATAGAAAGCTAAATAACAGTGTGTGGTTAGGGACCATAAGAGTTCAGAAAAGGGCACTTGGTGGGTGTTAGACAAATCAAATTAGGCTTCAAAAGGCAGAGTTGGAGGGGCCCCTGGGTGGCTCAGTCAGTTAAGCATCTGCCTTCAGCTCAGGTCAGGATCCTGGGTCCTAGGATCAAGCCCCGCATTGGGCTTCCTGCTCAGTGTGGAGTCTGGATCTCCCTTGCTTGTTATACCTCTCCTGCTCGTTCTCTCTCTCTCTCTCTCTTGAGCACAGGCACGTGTATGTTCAAATAAATAAATTCAATTTAAAAAAATAAGAGCTTGATTTGAACCTTAAGAACGCACAGAACTTGGGGTGCTTGGCTGGCTCAGCTGGTGGACCATGAACCTCTTAAACTTGGGGTTATGGGGTCAAGCCCTACATTGGGTATAGAGAGTCCTTAAAATCTTAAAAAGAAATAAAAAGGAACATGCAGAACTTGTGTGAACAGAGGAAGAGCCATAATTTAGGCTGGGGGGAGTGTTTTGTGAGTTGAACAGATAACAGAATAAAAAACCCCAAACCTGTAGCATCTCCCAAAGATGCAAGAGAGCAGCCTGAGAAGGGTGTGTGAGCAGGGCTCTGAGGTGAGGGACGGTACAAGCAGTTCCCAGCCTCACAACAGTGCATGTTCTGCAGGTTTATTTACAGATTGTTTGCCTGACGGTGAAGTTTCTGGCCATGCTCAAAATTTTGTATTTAACCTACTTAAGTAGCTGATCTGTCCCCTGGACAGTACTCGCCTAGCTCCAGGGCCTGGGAGCAGGGAATCAGGAAAGGCGGGACCACTTCTGGGCTGGAAGACATGGAGTGGTAGAGAAAGTGGGGCTTTGTTATTCTTCTACAGCCCTCTCTCTTCACACTTTTCTTTCTCTATCTCTAGACATAGTTGCTCTAACCTCCTAGAATCCCCCACCGACTTCCTTCATAGAGCACCCCACCTGAGTTTGCAGGGCATCTGAACTTCAGAAGATTCTCACCACCAGGCTTTCCCCACTCCCTGAGGGCAACAGCTCTTTGCTATTTGAAGAAACTTGACAACTCATTCACACCAATGTGAGAATAATTGACAGCCACCTTATCCTGGAAGCTCTCCTTATTATCATTTTAACAGGATTCTCTTGCACTCAAATGAGTACTTGCTGGAATTTCTGGCCGCAGTACACAGCAAACAATGAGAGGGAACGGAACAACAAGTGAAGGTGCAAACGTCATCGGAGGGGAGAAAATTTGTCAGAGACAGAGTTGGCACTAGAGGAGAAGACATTTTGGGATGGGGAGAGCCTTTGCTAATTTCCCTTTCCACTCTAATCCCTCCTCTTTATATTTTTGGTATATTCCTCTCCTGGACTCTCAGCAACTGTAAGCTGCATTAAAAAAAATTATAGCTCCCATGGCAGTTTTGGCTAAAGAGATTTTGTGTTTTCCAGTTGTGTGCAAATCTGGGACAACCCGTAATGGGAAATAAGGTTAAATAAGTAAGGAAGAGCTGGGGTGGAGGAGACCTTGGATGTGGAGTCTACGAATATATCCACACAAGTAAGGAGTCATAGATGGTCTTTGAATAGAGGATTGAGATAATCCGAGCAGTATGGAGGGCATAATTCATTCTGAGTTTTGGATTGGTAATGACGAGGTGTCAAGTTCACTCTTCACTCTTTGCTCTTGTGAGTGGTCAATACAGTGTTCTATTTTTTGCTACCTTTTTTTTCATTGTTCTGGGACTTCCTTTAACTGTTAGTGTCTGAATCCGAGCATTTCTGACTCTCCTGTGTGGATTCTGAGCCGATCTTTTCTTTCCAATTCAGGATCCTAGAGACTTTTACGACTCTTGTGTTTCCAGCTAGCCCATAGGGACCTATACACTGTGTTTCTGTGTCCCAGCAGCAGAATTCAAGTGCAGTGTTAGCAAAACGCAGCTCCCTTTTATAAGACCACATTATTTTCATTTACATACAAACTTCCAGCCTTTGTACCCCAGAACACTCCCCAAGATAATGGTTAATCGGTATCAGCCTGTCCCAGAGGCAGGAGATTCCATCCCCTCGACCCAACCCTAAGGAGATGCTACTCTTGGTTGTGAATATGCTCTTCCCTATGGGGAACTCCATTGTCTTTTATTCTTTTTATTACTCATTATGTTGATATCCTTGATATTTCTACTCTGCCGTTTGCATAAACAGGAAGGCCAGGAAATGGCATGAGAAAAGGATCTGAGGCCTTTCCTGCAGCCTAAATTATAATTCTCATATTGGAACGGAAGATTCGTAGGTCTTTCCTCAAATATATACATATTTTTCCCTATTTTGAAACTTACAGGGACTTGTTAGCATTGGGCTCTCCTGTGCCTCATTTGTGTATTTTCCTCTCCGCTGCTCACTGTGCCTTTTGAGTGACTAGGTATTGGCGATGCATGGTACCTTGCTTGGTTGAATTTGCTATTTTAGTTTTTTGTTCCATCTAGTGGAGCAGTTATTGGCAAAATTGGATTTTATGGCTTACTTTTTCATCCTCACTGGCTGCAATAATTGAAGAGGATCTAAGAGTCCCAAGAAGTTGCTTTTATCCTTTTCAATTAGCAGTCTGTAGAAATGATTGGTTTTAGGGGATGCTGCTTCCTATTTCAGTGTTCTGGTCTAGGTGGCAAACCAGTGAAAGGCGTTTCTTCAGTTTGTAGTTTCACCAGTACTATCTTGCTTAGACAAAGGATGATTGGCATTGCCCTTCCTTACTGGAGTGACGTGTCTGGTTGGCTCGGTTTAGTTCAGCCTTAGTTCAGCCATCACCCCCTTTGCCAGTCACCTCTATCACAGAGTTGTTGTAACCCTGCTGTTCTGGGCCCCCTGCTAGGCACGCACAGCGTCAATCAGACAGACAGCAGAAAGGAGCCGTTTAGGTATTTAGGTATGCTATTTGCAATTGTAGCCTTTCGTTTATTTCTTTTCTTTTTTTTAAAAAGATTGTATTTAGGGGTGCCTGGGTGGCTCAGTTGGTTAAGCAACTGCCTTCGGCTCAGGTCATGATCCCGGAGACTCAGGATCAAGCCCCACATCGGGCTCCCTGTTCGGTGGGAAGCCTGCTTCTCCCTCTCTCACTCCCCCTGCTTGTGTTCCCTCTCTGGCTGTGTCTCTCCCTCTGCCCCTCCCCTCATACATGTATGCACTCTGTCTCTAAAATAAATAAATCTTTTTTTTTAAAGATTTTATTTATTTGACAGTGAGAAAGACAGCCAGAGAGGGAGCACAAGCAGGGGGAGTGAGAGAGGGAGAAGCAGGCCTCCCACCGAGCAGTGAGCTCGACTCGGGGCTTGATCCTGGGACTCTGGGATCATGACCCAAGCCAAAGGCAGACACTTAATGACTCGGCCACCCAGATGCCCCTGTTTCTTAACATTCATAACTTAGTTCAGGAAGCATAAGGCCCTCTCACAGGGTATTGTTTCATTCACCCCAAAATAGCTTAGTCTTGGAGAAGAGAAAACCTACCTCCGCCAAACCTAATTTCACTAAAATAGCCTCCTATGGTTGGACTCCTCTGTGACAAGCACCAAGATGGGTAGAATAAAAACATAAGGAGGACCCAGAGGCAACTCTCAGGAGTTTATAGTCTAGTTGATAGTTTATAGAAATTATTACAATCCAAAGTGACAGGACCTATAATATTCAGAGTGTCATGGGGGTTTAGAAAACCTAGCAACGGAGGCTGCTGAGGGATGCGAGGGGAGGTTTCATGGAAGGAGACATACTTGAATGCTTACTTAAGCATGACCAGAAATTGGCTTGGTGCACAAGGAAAGCAGGGAATTCCAAGTGGAGAGAGTGTCCTAGAAAAAACTACTGAGGCATGAGGGAGCGTGGCACGTTAGAAGTCTATGCCAAGAAATGCCAACTAAGAGATAAAAGGGAGCTCTGAGAATTGCCACTGGGAGGGTATTTCTGGCAAAGGTACAGGTCAGTGATTCTGCAACTTTAATCGGATATCATCCTCTGTCTCCCATGACACAGCCCTCTTTTCCTCCATCTTTTTACTGACTTCTTCTTGAAGTAGCTCCATGGTGGTGTTGAGGAGTCATATTTATGGGTTTTTTCCCTCAAATAAATATTAATACAATACAAGGGTGACTAATGGACACCAAATTTGGTGACAGGGGGCCTGGATTCTTGTTCTCCAGCTCTGTCAGCAGCCGTGTCCCTTGAGCCAAGTCATATAAGAACTCAGTTTCTTCAGTAAAACGGGAATTTTCAAATGGGAATATTAACACCTGCACTGCCTACCCCAGAGTCCATGTAAAAAGGAAAATGAAACTCTTAAAAATTAAAAGGTACAGTACACTTTTTTATTTAGAATTCTGCTAGCTAAGGCTGTCTGTCACCTGACCCTTAAGACAAGTAAAATACTTCATGGAGTATCTGGATATGAAAATTAGGTTGAAAGGAAGTTGACAGATAGGAATATTCTTCCTCCTCATTAACTCCCCTACATCGGTCCTTCTATCTGTGGAATGTCATTTTGCTTATTTCTGTGTTTTTTCACTCATGTGATAAAATTTCCCTTTTCCCCATGGTCTGTCATGCATATCTTCACCCATTTTAGATTCTCATGGTAGCAATGAAAGAGTAATAGATTTAAGACAGACTTCTGGCGCTCTTGGCTGGCTCAATCGGTTAAGTGTCTGACTCTTGATCTCGGCTCAGGTCATGATCTCAGGGTCATGAGATCGAGTCCTGCATCAGCACCATGGTCAGCACGGAGGCCGCTTGTCCCTCTTCCTCTGCTCCTCCCCATACTCTCTCTGCCTCTCTCTCAAATAAAAAAAAATAAACAAACAAACAAACTTTTTAAAAAAGACTTAGGGGGTGCCTGGGTGGCTCAGTCGTTAAGTGTTTGCCTTCGGCTCAGGTCATGATTCCGGGTTCCTGGGATCGAGCCCCGCATCTGGCTCCCTGTTCAGTGGGAAGCCTGCTTCTCCCTCCCTCACTCCCCTGGATGTGTTTCCTCTCTAGCTGTGTTCCTCTCTGTCAAATAAACAAATAAAATCTTTTAAAAATAAATAAATAAAGACTTGGGCTAGTAAAATATGAGTTGGTGTATTTCATAGTCAACCTTGAATAATTAATATCCACCAGGTAGTTTGAATTACTCCTGAATTACCCTCAGTCATCTTTGTTACCATATAGTGGAAGGACCCGTACTTTGTTACATTTTAGGGATATATGAAAGGTTGTGATTCATTCCAGCAGGAATGGGAAGTTATGAAACTGTCCTTCTGCTTTGCCTCTTTTTTTTGCCATTTGTTCTAATCCAGGGACAGTACAAGTAGAGTTATTAGTAACAGGCAGAGGCTTTTCTTCCCCTTTGACTCCACCTTTCCATTAGACTGATTGGTAAGACTACTGGAATCTGGACTAATACGAACTTCCAGGATGTAGGAATATGAACAATTACTCCCTGTATAGGTGCCCATGACCAGCCCTTGTTTAGATCAGTGGTTTTCCAAATCTGTCATCCAAGGACATTTCTGCATGACTGAAAACTCTCTAAACCACTTAAGTCCTCTTGCTCTGAGCCATCTTACATAGAGCAGAAGAAAGGACAGTCCAGTATGGCCATGATGAGATAATACAATGAGGTTGTTTTCAATGGAATGTAAGTGAATTATTTATACTAGATTAATATAGACCCTTTCATCAAAATCACTAATAATCTAAGAGATTTACGGTGTACTACCAGGAGGTAGTTATTCCCCTCTTTTCTCCTCTCCTAGATGAGCTCGTGCCTTTGAACATATACGTGAATTTGGATAAAATACCTATCCTAAAAATTTTTTTTAAAATACCTATTCTAGTTCAAACTGTAATATAAAATGATGATTGCTTCTTTTTTTTTTCCTGCCAGGCTTGGGGAAAATACTCTGGCAATTGTTCTGTTTTCCACAAAATTAAATGAGTAAATGGTTTGGTTCATTTTCTCTTTGTTTTAAAGTCTATGGTACCATTGATACATAGTTTAAAAAACATTCTTCTGAGGACCTAGTGGATTAAATCATTTTTATGTCCCCTAAGTACTGCCCTTTTTTGAAGAATTCTTGAGAAAAGTGTGGCCCATATCCAAAATCACATTCTCTTTTTTTCTTTCCTGCATATGAATGTTTTCCTTATAAGTTAATGGAAAGAAAAGTGGTCAGTTTTTGCACTCAATAAACAAGAAAGAAGGTGTAGACAGCTTTTATCTGGGACATTTTTAAGTTACTAAAAGAATATTTTCAAGTATTAACTGCTTTTTGAAATTATTGGCAGAGTCCTCTGAACCCACTTTAACATAAAATGGTTGAATAAGATGAAAAGATTTTTTTTAATGTCTACATAAAAGAAACTCCATGGTTTTTGCATCATTGCATAAATGTAAGAGATTATGCATATATAAAAAGGATGAGATGAAGCTGAATGCTAAATGCCAACATCAACGAAAGCTTGTCTGAGTATTTGACACCGAGCATAATAGGGTGTGGTTTCACAGGGAGAGAACACTCAATATTTACACCCCAGGACTTATTTCTCTGGTAGAGCTTCATGTCCTATTCATCTCCCAGCTAACACTGTCACCCCCTTTTCTAAACATCCCCTCTTCTTACACATGGACTTTCTCCCTTAAACCTCGTGAGATGCTAAATCTTCTGGATCTAATGTCCCGCCCTCACTCTCTCTCCCATCTCTTTCTGCGGTCTTCAGGAATTATTTGTTTATTTTATACACCTTCAGGTGTATTCTCTTGGTTTACTGCAAGTAGTAAAACACAAGCAAGCTCCCTTACAGCTCTTTTTTTTTCCCCTCAAAGATCACAGCTCCATAATTAAGCTGTACTGTTGATATCCTTTTCTCATCAATTTTCTGGAATTTTCGAATGGGAGCCGTGAGGTATACAACCATCGTTGTTATATGGTATGCAGATGGAATTCCCATCACAGCTCATAACCTTTCCTTGAGAGTAGTAAAAGAAGGTACCGAGATTAGTGTGCATTGTGAAGTCTGGGAGGTGTGCTTTCTTCGGCCACTTTACCTTCAGGCTCTCACTGGCCTTCGTGTCATCTCTCTGCTTGCTTGGCTTCACAGGCAAGGAGTCCAAAGGGTTTTTCAAACAGTATGTGCTCAGTGGTAGGAAGAATGCATGGCTGTATAATGGAGGAACATTTAAAAACTGGAGGAGACTCAGAGTACCGCTAGAGACATCACAGAAGAGAATGGAATTTGAGCTGGATCGTAAAGGATGAGTTGAGTTCAGAAAAGTGGAGAGCGAAAGAGATTTCATGAAGGAGCACCTCTGGAGCAAAGGGAGACAGAACAGAAGAAGCTTGTGAGCTAGAGAATGGGCATTTGGAGTCCAAGGCCAGGTTGATCAGCTCATAATGAGTTCTTAGTGCTGGGCATTGTTGCTTAATTCCTTGAGTGATCCACTCATTCAACAAATGGCTTCTCAAAACTCATGGGATAAAATCCAAGCCTCTTCACATATTCTGTAGACCTTAAAATCCACTCCCCCCAATAGTATGTACTGTATACTCTAGTAATATTGAAGACTTTCTTGAGCCTTCCAACATGATGGACTCCTTTAAGTCTCTCTGTTTCTGCACAGACTGTGTCTTCTGGGGTCTGCGTAAGGACCGCCTCATTCTTCGACCTCAGCCACAGCCTGATTTTTATTGCTCCTTTGATTTTTATTGTTCCTTGGTAGAATCCTAGGCATATACTATGGAAGATCCTTGTATTTTATGCTGTCAGGGTGCATGTTGGCTTCTCTCACTCAACTAAGAGCTTCCTGAGAGCAAGGGATTTGTGTCTTGTTCACCTTTATATGCATATCACTTAGCAGAGCCCCTACCAAACATGTAGCAAATCCCTTCTTTTTAAGCTTTTACTTATTTATTTCACAGAGAGGGAAATAGAGAGCACAAGCAGGGGGAGTGGCCGACGGAGAAGCAGGTTCCCCACTGAGCAGGGAGCCTGATGCGGGACTTGATTTCAGGACCGCGGGATCATGACCCGAGCCGAAGGCAGCCGTTTAACCAACTGAGCCACCCACGTGCCCCCTTAGGATCAAATTCCTAACAAGAATTAGTTGAATAAAACATTTATCGGACATTTAATTTACATCTGTGTAGTTGCATTTTAAGACAGCTCATCCAGAAGCAAGGCGATGGATAGACTGAGCACGGGAGGTGCAGAGAGACCAGCTCTATGTATTTTTGGAAGTAGCTCATTTGTTAAACACAGACACTAGGGCTTACACACCTGCAAAATTGATAAAGAATAAAGGACAGGACTTAATGACTGGTTGCTAGAGGCACGAGAGAGGGAGGACTTACAGGTAGTGAACATTTAAGGTAAGATGACCGATAACAGGGCAGTGACCCTAGAAAAAATCAGGCTACTTTCAGGTAAACATGTTTTTTTTTTTTTCTACGTCAGATCTCCTGATGCTAGTATTTGTCTCGTCCCACCTCTGCTCTAAAGATGAACATTTTGTTCCTGTTCAATTAACTGGAACTAAGCTCAAGATTCATGTGGTTCTGATCTCTGTGTAGGACCCGTGCTTAAGATAAGAAATAGAAATAGTTCAGCCAGGCTGGCTACGATTTGCTACCAAGGGAAAGTGTTCGGTGCATAGGTTTTTGAATATATAAAAGGATCTTTTCTGCTTTTGGGGGCTACAACCAAAGTGCTATACCAGGCAAGTGCACTGGGGTGCGCTACTGTGTAGCAGAGCTTAGCTGTGCATCACCGCTCTCAACTTTAAAACTCCAGAGAATTTGATGAGAGAGGGATCCACAAGAACATGACAAATGATGAGAGTTCAAACCTTAAGAGAAAAATGGGCTTATTGGTAAGAGACCTTTCTTTTCCTTTATTTATTGCTGTTGCTTATTCATTAAAATAGCAAGCCTGTTGTTTTCATATGTGCCTGTGAAGCGGTGCACAAAAATCAATTTTATATGTATTGTAGAATTCAGAAGACATATTGGTAACCATGCAAAAATCACAGGAAGCATGGATAAAGCTTGCTTTTAAAAAAATCACTGAGGAGATTCTGCTGTATTTCGGGGTGTGGTATAGATATGTGTCTGTGTCTCTGTATATAGCTTAAATGTAATACAGGTTAAGAAATAGATATATTTTTAAAAAGTTAAAATAAAGAATAGTGACTTGTGTAGAGATACATAATTTCACTCAGCTGCCAGAAGGTGGCACACCAGATTCTTCTTAAATACACAAAGGAAAGGAATAATATTAATAGGAATATAAAATAAGCTGTATTTAAAGATACTTTCCTGCATTTTTAAGGAAAAAGATAACATAATTGGTATTTGCGCAGTGAGGCTTAATGCTAAAACGTGGCAAATATTAATTCAATCCTTTGTAGCTTTTTACGATTCGAAAATAATAATTTTTATGTGGACAGCATTTTTAAAAGTAGACTTTGAAATAGTATTGCCATTAAACAAATGCTGTTTTGAATTCATCGTTCTAAAAAAGAAATAAAAGGCTTGCTGCCTGCCTTTGGCACAAGAGGTCCTTAGACTGAGGATCACATTTTGGGAAAGGTCTCTGCCAAGGTCTTTCTAAAGATACCATTAGCCTATGACTTTGATTTCATTGTGACTTTAACGATGCAGTGTTGCTTGTGGGATGACCCAGAAAGGAGCCCAAACTGCTTATTTTGAAGCAAAAGTTAGATAAGGGTAATGCTTAGTAATCGTCACTTTCTGTAAGCTAATAGCAACATAAATGTCATAAATGTTAAATACATTAAATTAGGGCTCAGAACTCCTCCAGCACCTGCCAGCTTACTTTAATTTTCTCACAAAGTTGACTGGTGACAGCATCACCGCTGTGCTCCCTCCTTCCTCAGGCAGTGGCAGAAGTCTGTCTGTCTGTCGTCGTCTTTTAGATCAGCCCAATGGGTTGAGATACACGGCAGAACTTCGCCAAAACAAAATCCTCTCCTTAGGAGACGGTGCGTCTATTTGTATGTTTTTATTAATTACAACCAGTATGAAAATAAGAAAATCGATAGTAAACGAACCTAAAAGAACATTAGCCATCTGTTCCCTGAAAGCTTGTAATGTGTGTCATTTGCTTTCAGGTTCTTATGGCAAAATAGTCTATCAGCAAATAATTGAACTTTAGGCTGCAAAAATGAGAAAATGACAAAGCATTCCAAGACCGTGTATGTATTTACTGGAAAAGTATTTCCTTCTGTCCAAATTTGGCTAGTTTAGTCTTTCAGATCAGCTGCCAATAGATGTTGTACTTTGTGTCAGTCTTTATTCCAGACTTTCTGAAACATTAAGAGAGCTTCTAAAAACAAATGGAATCTTATGGCTTTCTTGTTCAGTTTTTTACAGTTAATTTACATGTTTAAAAATTATTCTGTGTGGTATTAGCTGTTCAGGATTTAGAAACGCGGTTTATTAATTTACAGCTAAAATATATGCAAAGCATGCTTTGAAAAATCCAAACTAAATACAGTAAAGCCACCATTAACCACATTTTTTTTTTTTTTGCACTCCACTTTCAGGAGACGGAGGCAATTGTCTTTAAAACAAGCCGATTTCAAGGATATATTCAAAAAGTCAACTCCAGGGTATGTCCAGGGGTCTGCATTTTCCTCTACCTTTTTGTCAGTGAGACTTTATTTTCGTCCAAAAAGACCCTGAAATACTACAAGATGTTTAGTTATCAAGGAAACTTTCAATAATGTCTAGGTTACTGTGTTTGTTAAGCTGAAAAAATGATAAATTATTCCCTTACAGAAATACCATACATGCTTGTATTGTGCTTTGTATTTTCCAGTGGGCTTTCTCAAACACAAGTTCAGTTGGTTTCCAGAATATTGCCATGAGTCGGGCAAAGATAGGGGGGCCATCTTCCCTATTTTACAGATAAGGGAAGATAACATGGGAAGCCACAAAGCTAGTTAGTGGGAGAGCTGCAGCCAGACCACTGGTGCCTACCTCCTCTTCCCTATCCTTCATCGTCAGAAAAGTTGGAGGCAGTTTTTTTTTTTTTTAACCTTTGTTTCCTAATTGCTGGAGATTTCACAGTTCCTCACTTCGCAGGTGTCTCTGTTGGTCTGCCTCCGTGCCTCTCTGTCCGCCAGCTGCAGATCTTTTGCTGTCTGACTCTCCCAGACCTGGAAGGATCTAGAGTGTGGGAGGGCAAGATAATGACTCCAGACAGCCCACGCTGCCATGTTGAGGAAGGCTGACCAATGAGAGAGCAAATGGTCTTGCCAAGGCTGGGGCTATGGGGGAGTTAGCGACTTTGACTTTAAAGCAGTGTTTCTCCAAGTTGGTTAAAGCGCAGGGTCCTAGGCCCCACCTCTAGACTTCTACCTTTAAAATCTTCACCCCAGATGAGTCTTAGGAATACTAAAGTTTGAGACTGTCCTCCTTCAAGGTATAGGACTTTTCTCTTGGTGTAGGTATCTGAGGGTAAAGAAAAGAGCCACTTTTCTCTCAGTAGTGTCCGCGTTTCATGTCCAAGTATATACCGGGGCCGGAGTCAGGCGAGGGTGGGGAGCGACAGGTATTGCTGGCCTACATTGCTAGCTGTACATCTGAGGCATTATCACAGAAGCTCTTGTGCATTTTGGTGTCTGTGAAGTAGTTTTAAAAGACTTGTGTCTGTTTTAGACTCGAAGACGGTAAAGGGCCAAAAGATTTCATTCTGTCAGAGGGTGAAAAATAATGAAGTGATATTTGAGGAGTTAGTCCATTCCTGTTGTTATAAATGGAAGTTAATTATATATTTTTAAAGATTTTATTTATTTCTTTGTCAGAGAGAGAGAGCACAAGCAGGGGGAGCTGCAGGCAGAGGGAGAAGCAGACTCCCCTCTGCGTAGGGAGCCCTATGCTCCCAGGGCCCTGAGATCATGACTGGAGTCGAAGGCAGATGCTTAACCCACTGAGCCACCCAGGCGCCCCTGAACTTAATTTTTAAAAATTGGCTAATAACCTAGGCTTATCTGAGGTTCTGGATGGTCAAGGCCTTACGGTAGCTATATATTTATACTTACCCATTCACATTCCATATGTGAATATACAATCTCCCTGATTAGACTGCCAGAGATTTGTGGCCAGGAAACATGTGTTCTGTATACATGTAACATCTAGCAGAGTCCTAAGTTCTTACTACTTATGATTGGACTAACTCAGCATGCACTTCTTTCTTGGCTTTGGCCAAGGCACAGCAAGTTGATTAATTTTGGTATTTGTGAAGTTCAAGGAGTCAAACTTGCACTGTCGGCAATGGCTAATATAGGAAGAAGTCCTCAGTTGAAAAAAATGCATTTTAGGTGACAGATGTGAAAACATGGTCCTAATTAATTTGCTAATGTTTGTTCCCTGTTTAGAGTATCAGTTTAAGCTCAGTCTTACTGCCTCTTCACTCCTCTTGGAGTATAAGCTATGTTGTTCTGTGCTTTATAGATCAGAATCTCAAAATCTGGTAATTCTGGAAATTCCCAAGCATAAATGTTTTCATTTACTGACTGGACAGCATCATAGGAGTTTAAATAACATGTTCAGACCTCGTGATAGAAGACTCTTAAAAATGCTCAACAGTGACTGTGACTTAGATCAAGCTGAATAAGGAATGAATGAATAAATATATGCTAGCTAGTGAGAAGATAATATTTCCCTTACACATTATGTAACTTCAGCATTCTATGAGAAGTAACTGATTATTTAAAACACATACTCGATTTTGAAGACATGAAGTGGTTCTGAACTAACTGATTAAGTAGATAGACTTAGAGAGGCAGTCATGAAATCCAAATTTAAACTGCATCTGGCTTAAGGGGCAGCTGGCTGCCTTAGCAGGTCGAGCGTGCGACTCTTGATCTTGGGGACCTGAGTTCAAGCCCCACACTGGGTGTAGAGGTTAAATAAAGAAATTTAAATAAATAAATAAATAAATAAATAAATAAATAAATAAATAAATAAAAATTTCATGTAGCTTAAGTCTAGGGACACCTAGAAAATGAAGTGTGGTTTTTACTTCCTCGTATGAAAACTGCATTTATTTTAGTTCATAGTAGAGCACGAGATAAAGGAAAAGAAATTATCGCTCCCCACTGGACAACCATTGCATCCAAGTAATGAAGTTAGATATAACTTTCAAACAATGTTGTGGTTGGTTCATAACATACGAACACTTTATATATTGTGAGTTAATGATGTCTGACATGATAGGATTATCACTGAATTGCTCAATACTTTTTGAGGCATAACAATTTTATTTTATTTTGAGAAAGAGAGTGTGAGTGGAGTGGAGGGATCCATGCCCAGTGATGAGGCTGATGCCGGGCTCAATCTCACGACCCTGAGATCTCACTACCTGAGCTGAAATCAAGAGTCGGACACTTAGCCGACTGAGCCACGCAGGTGCCCCAAGGCATAGCAATTTTAAAATTGTACTTTTTGGCTAGCTTCTAGCATGTATTTGTTATTTTTCAGTGTGTTTCTATACCCCCTTTATTTCCCTAAGAATAAAATCTTTCTAATTTAAGATCAACCCAAGAGAAGAATTATAGATTAGAAAATGAGAAGGATTTCAAAATAAGAAAATAGAGGTTTTGAAGTGGTTGCCAGATCTCTTGGATACCACCATAAAGAGGCAAATCCTGTGAGTATAGAATTGCACACCTTTAGGAAAACTATGTCATGGCAACAAGTCACAGGGTTCAAGTTTGAAGTGCTAAATATAAAATTGAACCAATTGAATATAAAGGGTCTTTTTCGTGGAAATTTTAAGTAGTGTTGTATAATCTTAGGGAAGTCATTACAATTAGCTTTCTGTGGAAGTGTTTACTTCTAGATCTCATTTTAGCTCTAATATTTACGGTATAGATGTGAATGTTACCAAAACTCTTTAGATAAAAGGAAATACCATTTTTTAAGTAGTAGCATTATTTCATTAATTTTAGTTGGAACGTTGAGGAAAATGTCATATATTATCCTAAAAGTCTTTCTGTAACTCAGAGTTTTGTAAAAGCATACTCATTTCTGAAACAATGTAGAATATAGCAAATGTTGCCATTCCTTAATTGACGTGCCTTTTGATATTGGGCATATGGTGTGCTTATTCTTGAAAAGTTTTTCAATTGTCATAGTTAAGCATTATCAGAAATCATCTACTCTTATTAAAATACTTCAGAATTTACAAAAATTAAGATTGTAATATTACTTACTACATTGTTTTCATGCAACTCCTATAGTTTTGTTTCTATATGTGATGCCAAATGAAAAGGAAGTGGCGGAACTATTTAAAAAGCTTTATATGAATGTATTTTTAGCCAGGAGAGCCATATTCTTTTCATTTGTTTGTTTTGAAGATTTTATTTTTAAGTAATCTCTACACACAACGTGGGGCTCGAACTTACAACCCCGAGATCAAGAGTTGCATGCTGTAGCAACTGAGCCAGCTAGGCACCCCAGGAGAGCCATATTCTTAGCTTTTCTTTCAGTAACACTATACATTTAAAAAAAAATTTAGTAAGCTCTATACCCAACGTGTGGCCTGACCTCACAGTTCTGAGATCGAGTCACGTGCTGCACTGACTGAGCCAGCCAGGCCCCCCAACACTGTGAATTTCTAATGGCTTTTTATTTTGACAAGTTTGCAGGTTTAATGTACAAACACATCAGAAAATCTAATGATGATTTGGCTGTTTTGCTTACCCGTGGTAATTTAAAGAGATATGGAGGAATTTGCTGGGACACAACTAAACAGATACATTATCATTATTTGAGATGAGAGCAAGGATTTTTCATTAGAGCAATTCACCATCACTGTGATGTATTTCATTTTTAAAAAGCTTATATTCAGGTTGGTTTTCTTCAACATATACTTATTTTTAACAAGATAATGTTTATATTTCATTTTTCTTTCATTTTAAGGAATTTGTTGCCTGGAATTATCCAATTAACAGATGAATATTCTTTTTACCTCTACTCTGCATTTTAGTCATAGCAGAATTGATAACACTTAAAAAATCTTTCCAGGATAGATATATCCTGGCTTCAATACTCAGGTCTTGCTTAATCACCCCTCTACTTATAAACTTCTCTTTCAGCTTACCCAACAAGTATTCACGGAGTGCTTTCCAGGATGCAGGGGGTGGTGCTCAGTTAGGAAGATACAAAGGTTCGGGGATTCCTCGGTGAAGGAGGAGCAGGAATTGGAGAAGGGCAATCCAGGCAGATAAAGTCCCATGGCGGGAACACAGAGTGTGCTAAAGCAGGCCTCTTACTGGAGCACTAGATACTGGGTACCAGATACTACCTCTTAAAGTTGCTTTTTTCAAACAGGCTGACAATGGTAATACAAAATCAGCTATGCAAATATTATATATTTTAAAATCACTTTTTTCTACCACCACCACTCCCAAAACATATAAACACTTTGTTTCAGAGTTTAAGACAGTTTTTTTTTTTGGTTTGTTTTGAGAAACAGAGATTGAGAATGCAAACACATCTGAAGGGGAGGGGAGGAGGAGCAGAGGGAGGGGGAGAGAGAGAGAGAGAGAATCTTAGGCATCTCTAGCCCCAGCATGGAACCCAATGGAGGGCACAATCTCATGACCATGAGAAGAATCAAGAGTTGGACACTTAACCAGCTGAGCCACCCAGCTGTCCCCAAGACAGTTTTGAATAGATGGGAATACTTACGGATTAATTTAGTTTGTGCATGTCAGAGTTGTATAAAGAGTTACTTGGGTGTGTGAATTTGGGAATCATATACAAATGAGGCACCCAGGGGTAGCCAAGAACAACAACAACAACAAAAAAAGCCTATGGATTCTACTAGAGTGTAGATACTTCCAGAAAACGAAAGAAAGAAGGAAAGGAAAAAACTTATAAATTTCTCATTCAGTGCTAATCCTGTTTTCAGCTGTAGTGAGAGATTAAGTGTAGTTAGAAGCTATGGGTCATTGGTCCCCCAACAGCTGGACCTTTCTTGTCACCTGCTCAGTCCCTTTGGATTTGCTCTCCTAGCCCAACTCCTGTCTTAGCCCCAGGAACTCATTCATCTGACCCCCAATTACAATAGTTGCCATATACCAGAACCAGTCCCATTCTGGCTCTTCTTTCTTCTTCTCTCCTGTCATTCCCTTCCTTGCCCCTTTCGTTTTCTCCTTTTGTCCCTTTTCTTATTGTTTTCCAGCTTGCCAGCCTACCAGCACCACTTATTGCTGTTCTATCCCTCCTCCCCACAAAACTCAGTATCCTTCCTCTCTTGGAAATGTTGGAGGTGGGAAGCGTGCTTCCCTTCGCTTCACTCATGCCAGTGTGGAGAAGTTCCATGCACATGTACACACAGGTGCAAGTGTGTGCCTGCACAGTTGTGTTTGTGTACTTGTTGGTATTGTGAAGGAGATAGATACTGTATTAACCCAAGACAGAGCCAGAGACATAAATCCTTTGTGGGACTGGAAGGATCCACCAGACTCTGCTAAGGAAATTGACATGTGAGAAGGGTACTTACAGAAGATGAAATTATGACATTCCAATGTAGTCATCTTTGAGAGACCTCTGGGATTTTCCATTTGATTTTAGCAAGGCTACATATCTGAGCATCTAGTAAAAACTTTTTAATGTCATTGATATTTAGTTTCCTGAAACAAATAATGGAGATGTGCACGCGCGTGCACACACGCACACGTACACACACACATATGTAGCTCATTCTTCTGAACAGTTCTGTTTTCTGTAATAAGGAGCCTTGAGTGTATTAAGAATTTTGCTCTGTTGTGCAGAAGTTAAGTTTTTGTGTGCTTTAAAAGGTTTAACAGCCCTACTTGGTCGCCATCCAAATACTCTTACTGATTGGTAGGACATAACAGAGCACACAATTTGGCTGATCTGTGGTCTTGTCTGAGCAACACCAATAACATGGATATCCCGGATTAGTCTGAGGAGACATTGTCGGGACCGAAGAGAAGATTATACAGTGTCCACTCACGCAAACTGTGGTCAGTGCTACTAGTCTCTAGTTGTATCTACCACAGGATTCACCAAAACTTACAAGAAGAGGGTAGGTCAGTTCTTAAGGAATATCAGGAAAATATGGAGAGAGAGGTCAGACAGGTGACCTGTCAGTAAGTTCATTTCGTGGGGTAGTGGGACGAAAGAATTGTCTCTGTCAGCCAGTGAGTTAGAATTTCCTGTAAAGTTATTTAGAAATAATTTATATTTAGAAAAAATTCCCACTCCTAGCTGTATATTTCACTTCTCTCCCATACTGTAACTGACTTAATTCTCACTTACCTTTTTTTCCCACATCATTCTTGAACACCTGGAATGAAGATTTTGCCAGTGGTCTGTGTATACACTTTTTTATTTTTGGTGTTTGTCCCCACTTCTGTCTGGAGTACATATCATTGGAGAAATAAATAGCTCTTGGTAATTCTTATTTCTTTAGAATACCTAGAGGTACTTACAGAATGTGGTTCATGTGAGAGAAACACATGTCTTCAGGAAAGGTCTCATTGAGAAGGAGGGACAGTAGGGATTCTAGAGTGTGAGTCCCGAACGAGCAGATGGAAACCTCACTCCTAGTCCCAGTCCTGCTGCTAGCTAACACGATGACACTGGGCATGTTCATATCTCTGGGCTTCAGTTCTTTAGTGTGTACAATGAGGGTACTGAGCTAGATGATCTGTAAGAATTCTAAAAGTTATAAAATATCTCCACTTCCTACATTGGGAACCAGGGAATTCTGCATTGTAAGGTTTGGCCCAGAAGGCCTCTTTCTGTGGCCTTGGCCAAGTCTCAGCATTGTCCTCTGTTTGCGACATCTCTGAAATACACATTTCACAGGTATTTTTCAAGTGATTAGTTAATGTTCCTCAAATGCTTTGAAGAACTTTTGTGTATGCTGTCTTTCTGTCCTCTTTCATGTAGTGGTCCCTAGTAGAAACCAAGAGTTCTGTAAATGAAATCAGTGTTTATTGTAAAGTCAACGAGGGTTTTTGACATTTCCCAGTCTAAATATTAAAGCAGTGGGACACTGAGCCTGCATAAAATTCTATTTAAAATACCCATTTAATCATTTTCTCCCTTTCACTCTGGAGGTGAAAACATTTTCAGTTCTAGAATGTAATGGTAATTACACTCGATAGTTGCTGCTGGAGTCGCCGTCAGGGTAGTAAAATCTGATTAATTTGGACTCTGCTAATTTGTAATTGGGGTGATTTTACCTGGCTGAAGTTTATTTCTAAACGATGTATGAAGAACGTTGTTAAGCTAACTAATAGTGTAAAGTAGATTTCGTGGACCATATTTCTACTTAAAGGAATTATTTTTAAAGCCTTTGGCATGTTAGTTGTTTGTTCATGAGAGATAATTAAAAATGACTCCTAGCAATTTATTAAAGCAGAGAACTGAACAGAAACAAACGTTCATCATTGGATGTAAGCTTTTCGGGCTTTGGAGTCTTTACCAGTGCTGAGTGTGGTGTGGAGAGAAAGCAGTCTTCTTTTCTTTTCACTTTGGGCAAATATGATTTTTTGGAGCCTGAGGTCAGACAAAGTTTATATGGGTTTTTGAATAAGTTAGTTGTTCATGAGGAATACCAACTGGAGAACTTTTGCAGTAGAGTGATCTTCACCTGTTTGTGGAGGTTGCCCCACTGTTTCGAGAACTCCACATTTCCCGTATGTCCTACTCATAAATGTGGAGTTGACTTTATAGACTGCTCTCAGTGCTTTACTAACCATGTTTTTATGTAGTTTGGTGTGTGGGGGGGTCTTTGTGCTCAGAGTTGTATTTGCAATTACTGCTTTGTAATATTTTCATAAGCTAGTTTGGAGCTGTTTTACATTTTATATTTGTAAATGTTTGAGAACACTTTACATTTTTGGAGTGGAACATTCCAAACTTGCTTGATGAGTGTGTGTGTGTGTGTGTGTGTGTGTGTGTGTGTGTGTGTGTGTGTGTGTGTGTATGTGTGTGTGTTTGATTCTGGGGCTTTCCAACAAGTTGGCACTGCTGATTATAAAACCTGGGACCTTTTTGCTCCATAACTATTAAGAATTAGTACATAAAGTCTTCTAATGTAAAATATTGACTATGACTTATTTGTATTAGTGGTGCTTTTTTTTAACCTTTTAAATGCATTTTGCTCTTTAGGGTCTTGATAAATACTCCTTTCTCTGATTCCTTTGAAGACTTTTATGAGATAGTTTTGTGTGTGGGTACCAAAAAGAGAAATATAATTTAACTTTTTAAGTTGCTTGCCTGGGTGTTTTGGGAGTACTTGCGTATGGTCAATTGAATAAAAATTATTTGTGAGTTAATGATGGCAGACATCTACCTACTATTTAATAGAGTTTATGCATTACTGGTCAATCTTTCAAAATAAGCTTTCTCTCCATAGATGTATGTATGCACGTAGCATGTGTATATACATGTCTGGGTGGATTTTGTAGAAAAATACTCTTTGCCTGAATATTAATGTGTATCTTCAAGGAAGGTATTTGTGATTACCTGGAGCTAATTCCACACTGTATTTCTGGTATATTCAATCCTATATTGTGGAATTTTTCAAAGTGGTTGCTTCCTATGGTAACATTCATCTGTGCTTTTTGAATACAGATGACAAACCTCTTAAGGGACTAAATCTCAGTCTTTTAAAAACTGGGAATGATTTGAAAGGAGGACCCGAAAGCCAACTACTAAAGAAGTTAGAAGCACAAGTTCATTTTTTGCATGCAGACCTGAAAGTAAATACCGCTTGTCACTGCAGTGTTTTTTCTTTGTTTGTTTTGTTTTTTTAAAGGTAGTCGTTTCCGTGTGTAGGACAGTCTGTTTTTACTAAGCTCACACTGGTGAAGGCAGGATAATTCTGTTTTTAGGCAGATGTGGAAGGGTACTATGGAGGTAGATGCTTGGTGATGGTGACTCACTGACATCAGAGGTGAAATTCTTCAGCCCATAAATAAAGAGTTCAACATAATACCAGCCTCTCCTATTCTCACATCTTAGAATCCTGTAGGAAATGTGTGAGTTTGGTGCTTTAAACAGAAACTTACAACACCCAGCCACTTTTGGGGCACTTACGAGGCTGTTTTCTGGCAGTATTTTAAAATGATAACAGATGAACCGTGTATTTGCCAGGGCTTTCATGAAATACCTCAAGTTGCCTTCCATAGCAGCTTGAATTTTTCACTCTCCTTGTCAGTCGCTAACCCCTAGAGGTTACCGGACCCGCCGCTGAGCTTTGGAATGGTCCCTGCCGGACACCTGCTTGGCCGGCAGCATTGGTCTCTCCTCTAGGCAATTTGTGAGCTGTTTGGGGGAGGGGGGAGGAGAAAGGGGGGCTGAACGGGAGTGGAAAGGGGGAGAGAAGAAGGGGAGGGCAGCATTGAATTAGATTGTTGATAGCGTCCCTCCGAGGACTGCTATTAAGAGCACGCTACTCTGTACTTCTCTGCTGCAGAAGACAGAGTGATATTTGTGTTACCACAGCGTGTTGTAAATGGATGAGATTCTGCTCATCCTGGCTTGGAGATAAGAATAGGGAAAGGAGAGCCACTTGAATCAGAAGCCGCTAGAAGAGCGTGCAGAGTTCTGCAGCGGTTTATACTTGTTCCTACATTTTGCCTTCTTCTAACTGGAAAACAGACTGGCATTTTTTAAACGGGCTTTTCCCATAATGGCATTCTTGTATTGTGCAGCCAGAGCTTGCACAGGAGGCAAGCGGGCTGCTGAATTTAGTCACTGATCTCTATTAGCTGTGGCCTAAGGCTATGCTGAGGTTTATATCCCATTTGTATTGTTGCAGCTCAAAAGAAGAATGTTCAGAGGATGACAAGTGTATTCTGAGTAGGTATGTTGTTTCATTTTCATATGAAACCCATCTATTTTTTTTCCTGCTACTATTGGTCAGAAATCAGGTTAATAGGTGCAGAATCGAGTACAGTGCTGCAGTATCCCTGTTAAGGTAGAACAATGGTAATGCCAGCTTAAACCGATGACAACAATAACAAAATAAAACCCCGGCCGCTTTTATTAAATAAAGCTGCATTGTGTGGTCTGCATGGTGCGGTCTTAAAAAAAAATATACTGCAGTCAACGCTTTCCTAACGAGGTGGCACTATTGTTGAGTTAGAACGATAGAATCATCATATTGCTTTAGGGGACAGGAGGATTTAAAGGAGGTACCTTGCAGCCCTATTTTACAGATCGGAGGCTTTGGTGTTAAGGGCACGGGCAGATCGCTTGCTTGTTCTCCGCTGCAGTCCGTTGCTGCTGGGTCGGGACAGTGTGGAATGGAAGTCCTAGTTGGTAGTCTGTTATGGAAACGCTGTTTACTGTTATTGTAGTACCGTGGTGACAACATGCCATTGAAATGGAAAACGAGCTCTCCTGCTATCTGGAAATTCCCAGTTCCTGTGCTTAAAACATCCAGGTCAACTCCACTTTCTCCAGCATACATGTAAGTGAGAGAAAATAGGATATTAAAGTGGGGTTCCATTCATGAATAAACCTTGTGGCAAAAGGGGGTAAAAAAAAAAATCCCGAACAGCAAAATCCCCAAACCCACAAGAGTAAAAAACCTCAAGCTGGCTTATAATGAAATATATATTGGCATGCCCATGTTTTACCTTCAGTTGCTTGTCCTAGGAGTTGATGTTTATTTTCATTTATCGTGCTTAATGGTCATCGGATTACTAATGTACAAGTCTAAAGGTATACCTAAGGAATTGCCTAAGGATAGACTTTAATCGTTTACACTGGTTGGATTTTGTTTCGAATTTTTGTAGATCTGAAATATTTAAGATGACTTCTTTTGTGTAGCAGCACAAAACACTGCTGGTGAAGGGAAATGCTCTCTCTAATTTTTGGATCAATTGGAAACATTCAGAGTTAACACATTGATGGGAAGATGAGCCTTGTAACCAGGATTTTTATATTTGAGTTTTGTATGAATGTTAAGTTCAATGTTCTATCTTCCCCAGTTTTATAATTCCGGTTCTGAAGTGTAAGTTCAAATTCGTGCAAGTTCTAGTTCTGTCAATAGTTATGCACATACATGGAGTTGAAAAGTGTGTTCTACAAATGCCTGTTTTAGAAATTTATTTTAAGTAAATATATACTAAAATATATTGGGAAGTCTTACTAGAATTTTTGAAAATCTGGGTTTTTAAATTTGCAAACTGTTGCCTTAGAAACAAAATCCAGGAGATATAATGAAATCTTCTTTTAAAATACTGTCTCTGATCCTTTTTTTCCCCCTCTTTCTGTAGGGGAAGGCGTAACGCTGGACCTTTTTTATTTGTTTTTTAAATATTAGCACAAGAAAAGCTTTTGGAATAGAAGCCTGTTTTAACTGTATTTCCTTTACAGTATTTCTCAGTAGGAAAGCTGTGGAAAATTCTTTCTGCTTTAGGTTAGTTGTGTATTCAGAAAGCTGGTGAGTTGCCATTTTATTAGCTTTTGTTTTTTATGAGGTTCAGATGCACAGTGATGTCTTATCTGGTTCTTTGAAAGGCTTTCAGCTGGTGCTCTGGGTCCAAAGGAAAGTGATTCCCTAGAAAGCGTTGAAAATGAGGACTTTTCAGAGTGAAATTCTGACATCATGTCATTCAGATTATTTTTTATGTCCTTCCTTAGAAATGCTTCAGGCGATTTTAGCTGTTTGCTTGTTTGACTTTTCCTATAGAGTTAAAATTTTAACTTAGATTTGTGAAAGAAAGGGAAAAGAAGATCAGCTGTATTTGTTTCTCAAAAGCTGAATTTGTCAAAAGCACAAATTAATGGAGGTGACAAGTTAATGGAGGTGACAAGTTAATGGGGCTCCTTCAAATCATGTGAGAAAATGAGATGTGCCTGTTGACTTTATGAATCCTAGCTGGTGAGAAATGAGCAAAGATTTACCAAAAGCAACTTCATTGTAAAAACAAATCAGAACATAATGCACCCCAAAACTTGAAATCAATAGGGTACAATTAATAATGGCTATTGAGTCTCGTGTTCCTCCTATATTTTACCATTATTAATTGTACCCTATTGATCCAAATTGTAGTTTCTCCGTGCCTCGATTTTTAGAGATGGTTAAAAAATGTATATTGTAATAATTCATACTGGCCACAGGCTCAAATACAGTTTAATACAGCATTTGTTATGAATCACTTTCTTCCTTTTAAGTACTCACCTCTTTGACCTGATGATATGAGTGAATTGATTTAGGTGGTGGAAGCTGGGAAGTACCACAGATCTTGCATGGTGATGTTGATTGTTGGCTGTACACAGAGGTAGAATGGGAAAATGAATTTGAAGGGCTAGCGCTAGCTTACATCGTTTTAACACTGTGCTAGTCTAAGTTATTAAATTGGCCTTAACTTATTTTTTTATAAATAAATTAATACAGCATTTTAAATATCATGTTAATATGCACAGGGAAAAACATTAAATACAGGAAAAGGCTAGCTTGGGGACTTTAAAACATGTTTCTAAAATACACTGATTAGTTTGTGACTGTTTCAGGTTGGAGTTCATTGTCTTACTTGGGCCCCAAATAAAAATATCATGTGTAATACGTTCTCATCAGACCTTCTTTATATCCCGTAACACTTCTGCACACAAAATGATACTTAAGTCGAGCGTAATGTTTGTTTTCAAAAATTACAAAGACTAAGGTAGAAAACCGTGTCAAGTAACATTGTTTGCTCTCACAGTTGTTGGATTAAATAGTTATTTGTGTCTTTGGGTCTAGAGTCTTTGCCTTGAAATGGAATAGTTTAATTCTGATTTTTTGGTCAATTGTGATATTTAGAGTTGATCCATAAAATTATATCTAAACCTTTACAGTATTATCTGGAATGCAGAATTCTTGACAGTTAAGAGAAACACCTTCTTTGTATCTTTGCTTGACTCACATCAGTATTGTGATTTGTCAAATAACACATTCCATGGTTTTCATTGAAGATTTGGGTCATTTTTCAGAGAATGAAATTTCAATAAAAAATCTTTTGGGCTGTAGTAAAAATGTGCTGTAGCAATTGAGCAAGTATGGAAAAAATACAAAGGCTCCTTATGGTCTCATTCTCAGCCCAGTGTAGGTGATGCTTACTTAGCTACTTCTGTGAAAGGTACAACAGACGTTTCACTTACTTCAAACATTGAATAGAAAGGCAGTTTTGCCCTTGCGGATTTCAAATCCAAGTTTGCCTTCTTTCTGCTCGTGTAAAGCTTGAATGAGAGGCACAACCTGTCTATATATTCAAGACTGATGATAAGGACAGTGTTGATGACGATATTAAGGAGAATCGTCTCTTATATAGCATAAAGTGCGCTTCAAGTTGTGTTATCCTCAGATTCAGGGATAGTGGGAGTACCCTAAAGACCAGAGATTGAGGAAAAAAATCCTTTGGCTGTCAGGCAGCTTGGTTACCAAATGCTTACTCTTTACTGGCTAGATCGAGTCTTCCTTCAGATTCCATCTGGAATCCTTGCAGGGTGCTGTGCCATCCATGTGGAATTCTGAAGGGAGCGTCTTCATAGAAGTCTGAGTGACATGTTTGTGTTACACTCTGTTCTACAGTAGGATGAAGTTCAGCCTTAGCTTGAAGGAGGATCTCCTGGTCAGTGTAAACTGAATGAGTAAAGACTCCCTTCCTGACAGGTGTGAACCACAGAGATTAACCTGTCATTTTGCCTAAATTAATAAAGCCAAAAGGGCAGTCACATCTACGTGGTTTTCTGGTATTTTTAGTATTCATTGTTTTAAAACAGCGAATGGTTCCTTGTTATAGGGTTAATGTATTGTTATTTTCTAAGGGCACTCTGAACTAGAACAGAATTAGCATTAGCAATCCTTTTATCTTTTTTTCACCAGCAGTAAGTTTAAAAAAATTTTTTTCAGCTGTAAGTTTTGATAAAAATAGTGTGGTACTACAGAGGAAGACAATGGTAGGAATTAAGCAGGGCAGTGTAAGAGTGAATTTTCTAGCGAGACAGACACTGTGGGATGTTTTCCTTTGAAATTTTACCTTTCTTAAGCTAGAAGACAATGAACGTAGAATGAGTGTTAGTGAATTAGACTTGTGCCCCTTAAACTAATGCACTTGCCCTCGGGTCAGCTTCCTGTTTATGGTTATTTTGTTATTTTGTTTGATATGTAAAATAGGATATGGATGAACATAGAATGAGTGTTAGTGAATTAGATTTGTGCCCCTTAAACTAATGCACTTGCCTTTGGGTCAGCTTCCTGTTTACGGTTATTTTGTTATTTTGTTTGATATGTAAAATAGGGTTTGGAGTAAATATCAACAGCACAGTACTTTATGAAAAAAAGAGAACAAATAAAAATAGGCATTTTCAAAATTTGATGTGTTTTCTATTCCCTGAGATTGTCTTTTGTTCTAATTTAGTGATTACAACAAAACCTCATGATGTTAGAAGTCATTTTTTATTTGGCAAAATACTTTTTAAATTGATCATCTCAAATTAGAAAAGAATAGGTATAGCTCCTTTCACAGTTACCACATACATAAACTTTTATTTCTGTCTAATTAATTTCTTTTTGCTAAATGCTCATCACTCTAACAAAATTACATGGAGAAATAACATAAACAAAGCCTAAGAACCATTTAGTGTGAGTGTGTAACTCTGGTGGTAGGTCCTTGGGGAATTTCTATTGTCTGAGCTTACAGAAGGGCTAGCTTAACACACATTAATGAAAAACTATAGAGATAAAGATGACCTAAGAGGTCATTTAGAAAATCCAAACCCCCTTTAAAGCAGGCATCCTTTCTGTGACACCTCTGAAAGATGGTAAGACACATTCTCCTTGATCACCGTCAGTGACAGAGAGCTCACTACCTTGCCGAGGCAGCACCTCTCACACGTGGACAGCTCTTCCTTGCATTGAGCAAAATGTTTCCTAAATCTTTTTATCTCCAGATCCTCGTGTAGCCTTTTGGAGCTAGAAAGAAAACTCTATTTTCTGTACTATATACAAGCCTGAACAACTCTTTCTTTAACCCTTGCTTGTATGACATGTTTTCCAGACCCTTTACTCTGCTGATTGTCCTCACCTGGCCTGATTTTTTTCTTGTTAATCTTTATAGGAGATACTATGCCCAAGTACAGCACTCCCTATGTGGTAGAGTAGAAGACACTTGTCTCCTTTTATACAGACATTCAATTCTCCTTTTTTTTAGAGACTGGGAATATATCATTTTTAATCACAGGATTCACACTGTTCCCTAGTGAATTCCAAATTTACAAACTTCCTTTCCAGGGGTTCACGACTGGATGGCTTGCTTCGCCTAGTTGGTGTGTTCTCTTTGCTTCTTCAGAATTTGTAGTCGGGGGAAGCCTGCCTGGCATGTGCAAGGGGAATTAGAATCTTGTCTTTGAGCCAATTGTGTGTGTGTTTTAAAAGATCTCTTGAAACCATTTAATGTTACTTAAGAATACTGCACAAAAGAAACTTGCAAGACAGAAAGCTAATATTTCTGACACTTTCAGAAATTTCCAAGAATTTTCCTTGTCAAGCATTTCTCTGGATGCATTGTTCCTTTTTTCTACTTTAGTGTGACTTCCAAGTACCCCTCAAAACACTTGCCTCATAGGGAAGGGTCAGGAATGCAAATCTCTTATAGCCTCACGGGAAGTCTGGAGTCACTAAGAATTCTAAGGATTCCAGACATTCTGCTTGAAAGTTAGAATATTTAGATGAGAAGCCAAGTTAGGGGGAGGGGAAAGAAAGAAGAAAGAGCTAGGCAAGAATTTGTGTTAATGACTGTAACTTGTGGTGAAAGAGTCAAGAATTATAAGCACTGTGCCTGATGATTTTTTAAATTGAAATGGCAGCCCCCAAGATTTGCTTTATTTCCTCAAGACTCTGAGAAAGAGGTGGTGTCAGTGTGCGATTCTTGGGGAATCGGCACATAAAGAAGTTGCTGAGTAATCCATTCTTGAAAGTGCTCAGGTCTTTTTCACTCACCTTGTATATTGACTTTATAATATTCAGAATTACTCACTTTCTGTGATGTGCCAGGCATAACCCCTTGCAGTTGCTCAAAGTAACTATCCTTCTGTCCTATTTTTATTCACGAACAATTAAATTGCTTCATGTATTTTACTGGCATGAAAATTCTGATCCAAGATAATCAGGTTAATTTTTGTTGACTATACTTTCAGTACTGATAATGGATTTAATAGAAATGAAAACACTCTAGAAACGTGTCTGAGCTGAATATGAAGACATGAATTGAAAAGAGATACCAGATTTTTTCTAAAAAAAATTTCTTTTAAAGATTTTATTTTTAATTAACTTTGACACCCAGTGTGGGGCTCAAACTTACAACCCTGAGATCAAGAGTTGCATGCTCTGCTGACCAGGCCATCCAGGAACCTCAAAAATAGGTACCAGATTTTTTTAAATTTAATTTTATTATGTTATGGTAATACCGTACAGTATTTTTGATGTATTGTTCCATGAAGATACCAGATTTTAAAGTGCATGTTATGTAGGATGGAAAGTGAACCAATTTATGTTTGAACTTCATAGTAACCTTTTTGAACAAGAGGAACAGAATACCATCCTGTAAGTTGGACAGGTCATAGGTGCTTTCTGGGGCATAAGTGTACATATTTTACATCTCAAGCAGCAGTAATTTGATCCTGGTCTTTAGGATGTCACCTTAGTGAAAAATAAAAGATATGTTGTTTTCAGAGTAAAATATTTTCACTGGTGTGACTTCCCATGATGAGGGTATATGTTGCTTTTATCCAATGTTGCCTCATTTATGGTATGCTAAGGTAAGAGCATCACCACCTTGTTGGAGAGTACTTCTTAGGATATGGTTCAGTAGTGAAAAGGAATAACTTATTCTTCCCTAAGAAAAAGGTCAATAAAAACAACTTTTAGGACACCAGGAGCTTAAAACTTGAATCTACCCTATAAGACCAATATTATACATTTCATGTGAAATGTGTTTGGTTGCAAGTTTTAAAAAGTGCCCTGGTTTAACAGAGCTAAATATAATACAGTTGGTTGAGTGCTCCTATAAAAATGCCAAGCTCTTTGCAGGCTGTCTCCCAAACACTCTACATGAATAAGTCTTCTCTGTTTTACACCTGAGGGCACAGTGCTTCAGAGAGGTTAATTAACTTGCTCAATGTCAGACTCCAAGGAAGAGGTGAAGTGAGAATTCATACTCAGGTCTGCTTGATTTCAAAGCTCTGACTTCTCTAATGCCATTTTGTTCTTGTCGACTTTTGCTACTTTCATGCCAGCTATTAATTAGATAATATCTCACTAGGACCAGAAGAACAAAGACGTATGATAGATGAGGTAAGCTTTTTTGAATTGGGTGGTGGCACAAGGAGAGATCAGCTTTCCTTGGCTGTATTGTCAAGTGATGAAGTTGTAGGAAAATATGGGGGTAATTATCTTTACTTTGCTGACCAAGGTATCAGGATTCACTTCATTGTTTCCTGTTTCTCTTGAAGCACTATTCAACCTTCAATGGCTCCCAAGTTTCCCCCTTGCCCCCCCGCCTCTGCAGTAATCAGCCACCATGGACAGTGGTCTAGCTGTTAGGCTCTTTTTAGTACTTTCCTAGGGTACTCCCCGGGCAGTGTGTTTATTAGTATTTTCTTGTGGACATTATTGTCCTATTACTTATCACGGGCAAGCACTCAAAAAGAACTCTATATTAGTTTTCTTGTTACCATAACAAATCACTGCAAACTCATGGCTTAAAACCTCATTGAATTATTATCTTACCATTTTTTAGCTCAGAAGTCCATATGGGTTTCCCTGGGGTAAAATCAAGGTGACAGCTGGGCTGTGTTTGCATTGGAGGCTCTAGGGGAGAATCCGTTTCCTACTCATTGGGGGTCACTGGCACAGCTCAGTTCTTTGCCATTGTAGAACCACCAAGGGTCCTGTCTTCTTGCTGGCTGGGAGCTGAGAGTTGATCTCAACTTCTAGAGACGGCCTGCATGTCTTGGCTTGTGACTCACTTCTTCCATCTTCAACTCTGACAATACCCAAAGTCCTTTTCACACGAATCTTTTTTGCCTTCCTCTTCTACTTCTGAGGACTCATGTGACTAGACTGGACCTTCCTGGAGAATACAGGAGGGGTTCCACAAATTGCACATTTTTATTACTAAGCCGAATTTGTTAATCTCTGCACCAGTGGCTTTGCTCTTGAATATTCTCATAATTCAGACATAACGAGGAAGTTCTCAAACTCTCCAGTGATGATTTCCTGGAAATCTTATTAAAAACTAGAATTCTGCAGACATAACATTATAATCTGGGGTTCTGTTGAAAGTATCATGGAAACCAGTTCTACTGTTAGAACTGGTATTATGCTTCCAGGTCCTCTAAAATAAGCACAAATGTATACATCAGTTGTGCAAGTATACACAAACACATAAAATGCAGATGCGAGTTAAAACTAAAAGGATGAGTCTCGTTTAAAAGCTAATAAGCATTAGTGCCACCTTTTTTTAAAAAAAAGATTTTATTTATTTACTTATGAGAGTGTATGTGGGAGAGGAGCAGAAGGGGAGGGAGAGAATCTCAAGCAGATTCTGTGCTGAGCTCAGAACCTGATGTGGGGCTCGATCTCATGACCGGAGCTGAAACCAAGAGTCAGATGCTAAATTGAGCCACCCAGGCTCCGCCTTTTGAATAAAGTTAATAGCAGTCATAGAACTTGTTTTCTTAATAAAGTTTTATGTAATAAGCAGAAACATTCAGAATTACTCCGTTGATACTAGAGCTGTCTAAAATGAGTGCATCATGCGAGTTGGTTGATGTTGATTGTATTTTATTGTACTGATAAATTGAGGGAAATATAAAGAATGGGTTGAATCATCAAATACAACCAAGGAAGGAAAGGAAAAGTGATCTTTTCAAACATATCAAACATTTCAAAGGACTCTGCATTCCTTTCCACTTTCTCAAAACATTTTCATTTTATTTGGAGCACTATTCACAATTAGATAAAACACAAAGGGTGTAAGAAAATAATATTTAACAACTGCAAGGTCCTCACATGTCTCTGGGAAATCATACAGATCATACAAGTTGGGGAAAACCTTCCACAAATCTTCAACAGATATTACAAAATGACCTGGCATGGGGCTCCTAGGGGCTCAATTGGTGAAGCATCCGACTCTTGATCTCAGCTCAAGTCTCAGTCTTGGGGTCTTGAGTTCAAGCCTCGTGTTCAAGCTGCATGCCTGTCATGGAACCTACTTTAAAATTGGCTGGTGGTGGCCCACAATAATGTGACTGAAATCTGGGTGTCACTTTGTTAACATCTGTGAAATAGGGACAGTAAAATCACCGATGAGGATTATCTATGCCATTCAGCTATTGAGCATTAAACTGGATTCCCCTGCAAGTCAGTATGGCCAGAAAAGTGCCATTTCTTTTTTAGTTTTTTAAGATTTATTTGTTTCAGAGAGGGAGAGAGAGAGAGAGAACACAAGCAGGGGAGGGGAAGGACAAAGGGAGAAGCAGACTCCTCACCAAGCAAGCAGCCCGAGGGGGAACTCGGTCCCAGAACCCTGGGATCATGACCTGAGCTGAAGGCAAACGCTTAACTGACTGAGCCACCCAGGCACCCCAAAAGTGCCATTTCTAAACTTGGAAGTGAGTGTGGGAATGTTCCAGACTCAGAACTGGTTATTTTTAATTCTCTGGACACGGTCTGCTTTCTATAATGGAAGGTATAGGGGCTTGACTGAATTTTTTATTTAAAAGGCTTGAATACTATATTTTACAGCACTAACATTTGAGAAGGAAACATCATGAGAGTGATAGGTTGTAGGTCAAGTGCTAGTGGGTGTTCGTGGGCTACTGGACTACATTAGTGCTTATGCCATATTTCTGTCCCTTCTCTCTCCCCCTTTTTCCTTCCCACATTAAAGTCTCTCATTGCCAAGTGTTCTTAGAAATTCTAAATTACCTTTTCTTTTCCCCTGTAACTTGCCCTGTAACATCTTCTATGTTTAGGTTTAGTTTCAAAAATATACTGCTTTTCACTGATCAGTGGGATAAGCCCATGCCATCTTGAAAAGAACATACTTAAAAAAGGACTTTGCCCGGCTGGCTCAGTCAGTAGAACACGTGAGTCTTGATCTTGGGGTCATGAGTTCAAGTCCTACATTGTGTGTAGAGCTTACTTAAAAAAAAAAAAAGAACATAATTGTCATATTCAAGGAGAGTTCTCTGAATCCAAGAGCTGGAAGGAACCTTACAAATTACTCTTTGTTATACCTTTATACCTTGGGAGAGAATGTGATATTCATGTTAGATCACTTTTCCTTCCTGCAAGGTTGTATTTTTGATTCAACACATTCTTTATATTTCCTTTTCATTATTTTATCCCATTCCATCAACTATATTACAAATTAATGTTTAAGACTAGTTTACTACAAAAGCCTCAACTAGATTTGTCTTTAGGTGGGCTTACATGGGAGCTTTACTTTTGTCTGCAATTAACTCACAAAATTCCTTATTAATTCACTTAGTTTGATCTAGCTTTACTTTGAATGGACCCACAAAATATTTGAAACAGAATTTTGAAAAGTATGTGGATGTTCAAGGTTGTGAATAGGCTCTCCAGGCCCTTAGCATGACCAAACTGAAGCAATTTTCATTCATTGTGATCAGTTTCCTACAGAGGTTGTGTGTATATAATCATTTCTGAGTGATTCACAGCTAAACAAAAGTTCATGGAATTAGAGCCAGTATTTTGATCTTAAGGAGACTGGAGACCTGGATCATCAGAATATTTTCCATAGACATATTGCTGGACTATATAGACAGATGCAATGAGAGACTGCCTTTTTTTCGAATGACATGATGTGATCTGGGATGAACAGTCTTTTAAAATAAAGTGATAGTAAGGAAAGTTAATGGTATTTATCTTATTTGATCCTTGTATGCTATAAATGAACTGATACACTTCTGTCCACGGGAGCAAAGCTCACAATTAGTTTTGTTACCGTGGTTTTTATGAATTATGCAACATGCTATGCATTAGTAGATAATGGCGAGAATTTATTATTGTTTTTAAATATCATTTAACCATTTGGAAGGTAATTATTTCTTTTAGTGTGATTTCTTTATATAAGCAAGTATCCTGCCCACTATCTGTTTACCTGTAGTGCTTATAGGTCAAGCACTACAGCAGGTTCTCCGTAAATGCTGAGTTAGATGAATGAATTTAGAGAGAGTAGTTTTTAGATCTGTAACCCTGTGCAGAGTCATTTCACTTAAGAGTGTTGAATTTCTTCATTTGATATATGCAGTAATCTAATATATCACAGTCTCATTAGAGAGTAAGTTATGCCTATCTTTCCTATGAAAAAAACTAATCCAAAATCCTGATTGTGTTTCTTGCTTGCTGATAAATACCATGATCTTGGCACAAACTGGAAGTAATTTTAGTAGAAGCAATTTACCAATGGCCAGAATGCTTTAGTCATGGTTCATCAAATAGTAATTTGATAAATAAAATAAGATTATAATCTGTTCCAAGACTGCAACTACTCTTAGACTTGAGAGTTATTTGACTTGTGTTCACATATCCTTTACCATAATGGGAAAAACTATTTTAGACAAATTTATGTTTTAAAGCTGGTATGTTTGCTCTTAAATGATAACATGTTTTGTGTGTGTAATTTGAAAAAAGGGAATGGAAGACTAGGAAAAAAGGAACTCTCACTAAAGCTTAGGAGACATGAATTTAAAATGAGCATTCAAAAAATCATCCACATTTACTTCTTAATTGTTTCATACTTAAAAGGACTTTGGCCTAATTGCACAAGTTTAGCAAATATTAGATTTAAATTAAATAAATTGTCAAAAATGTTTGAAATATTCTAGATATGTCTCCTGAGGCAAGGGCAACACAAGCAAAAATAAGCTATTGGGACTACATTAAAATAAAAAGCTTCTGCACAGCAAAGGAAACAACTAACAAAACTAAAAAACAACATTAGTGAATAGAAGATATTTACAGATTACACATCTGATAAAGGGTTAGTATCCAAAATATATAAAGGATTTGTATAACTCAACAACAAAAAGACAAGTAATCCAGTTAAAAAATGGGCAGAAGTCATGAACAGAAGTTTTCTCCAAAGAAGACATCCAGATGGCTAACAGACACGTGAAAAGATGCTCAACATCACTTATCAGGGAAATGCAAATGAAAACCACAATACACTATCACCTCATACCATTTAGAAGGTCTAGAAGTAACAAGCATTGGTAAAGATGTAGAGAGAAGAGAACCCTTGGATGCTGTTGCTGGGAGTGCAAAATGATGCAGCCAGAGTGGAGGACAATATGGAGGTCCTTCAAAAAATTTAAAAAAAATTAAAAATAGAGTTACTGTACCATCCAGTCATCACACTGCTGGATATTTACCCAAGGAATGTGAAAACACTAATTCGAAGGTGTACCTGCACCCCTGTGGTTATTGCAACATTATTTACAATATCCAGACTATGGAAGCAGCCATTGACAGATGAATGGGTAAAGATGGTATGGTACACGCAAACACACGCGCGCGCACACACACTGGTATATTACTCGATCATAAACAAGAATGAAATCTTGCCATTTGCAACAATATCGGTGGATCTAGTGAGTATAATGTTATGTGAAATAAATCAGAGAAAGACAGACCCTATGATTTCATTCATATGTGGAATTTAAGAAACAAAACAAAGGAACAAAGGAGAAGAAAGAGAGAGAGACCAAAACCAAGAAACAGACTCTTGACTATGGAGAACAGACTAATGGTTACCAGAAGGGAAGTGGGTGAAGAAAATGGGTGAAATAGATGAAGGGGATTTAGAGTATACCTATCGTGATGAGTACAGAGTGATCTATGGAACTATTGAATCACTCTGTTGTACACCTGAAACCAATAGAACACTGTAAAGTACACTGGAATGAGAATTGAAAAAAATAACAACAAGGTGCCTGGATGACTCAGTTGGTTGAGTGTGTAACTCTTGATTTCGGCTCAGGTCATGATCTCAGGGTTGTGAGATCGAGCCCCATGTCTGGCACCGAGTTCAGCATGGAGTCTGCTTGAGATTCTGTCTCCCTCTCTCCCTCTTCTCTGCCCTTCCCCCTTGCTCTAAATAAATAAATAAAATCTTAAAGAAATAAAAATATTTAAAATAAATGGTTTTTTACACATGACTTGGTTAACAATAGAAATAAGACACAGCTGTTACGATATATGAAAACAACATACTCTAAAATAAAACAGTTGATAGTTTGTGAATAGGTTGGGGTTTTTGTTTATAGTCTAACCATTAAATATATATTGATTTTGAATTATTTGCTGGAATGTGTATTAAGTTAAGGAGGGCTAATAAAGAAGCCTTGAACCTGAGTGTGGGATTTGGCTTTTGTTCAGGAAGTAGTGAGGAGTCATTGAATACTTTTGAGCAAGGAAGTGACTTTCAGAGTTATTAATACAGTCACAGTATGTGAGGCAGCTATGCTGTGACAAATATGTACTTCATATTAATAATCAAATCAAGTAAGAAGTAATAGATGCCAGAAGCATGGTGTCGGGGCAGTGACAGCAGAGAGAGGGGAAGGATAGGAACATACTGGAGAGAGATTCAGTAGTACTTTCACAGTTGACTGGACATTGGAGATTGGGAAAAAGCAGGAGTCAAAGATGACTGAAATACTTTCATGGCAACAATTTTTTTCTAGAATCCAAAATATCCTATCTATGGCTCTCTTGAATGCATGACACTTAGATGCCTGAACTTTCTTCTATCTGACCAAGCTTCCCAAAATGATCATTAAGAACTATGTAGTCTAGGGCGCTGGCTGGCTTGGTTGGTGGAGTGTGCAACTCAGTCTTGGAGTTGTGAGCTGGAGCCCCATGTTGGGTGTAGGGATTTCTTAAAAAATAAAATCTTTAATAAAATAAAATCTTTAAGAACTATGTAGTTGAATTTGTTTCCATTGAGAGTAGATTTAAATAAACCAATGTTCTCATTGAAGTGGGATCTATGAAAAGATTAGATATGGGAGATTAAAAATGACTTACTGCTTCATGAAGTAGCTGGTGTAGATGGGGTGAGTGAGGAAAGTAGCGTTTAGAGTAGCATTTTCAACTAGCTGGGCAGAATTTGAACACCTTGATTCTTTGCTCTCCTTACCTAATTGGTGATTCTCCCCTGTCTCCTTCTCATCTATACTCTGAGAGCTGGAAATGATAAATTGGGACATGAAACACAGGTTTAAAAGACTGTAGGGAGGCACCTGGGTGGCTCAGTTGGTTAAGCGTCTGCCTTCGGCTCAGGTCAAGACCCCAGGGCCCTGGAATCGAGCCCCACATTGGGTTCCCTGCTCAGCGGGGAGTCTCTTTCTCACACTTTTGTTACCGTGGTTTTTATGAATTATGCAACATGCTATGCATTAGTAGATAATGGCGAGAATTTATTATTGTTTTTAAATATCATTTAACCATTTGGAAGGTAATTATTTCTTTTAGTGTGATTTCTTTATATAAGAAGTTACTATTTATTTATTTTATTTTTTGTTTGACAGAGAGAGCGCAGAAGGTAACTTGCCCTGTAATAAATAAAATAAAATCTTAAAAATTTTTTAAGTTAAAAAAAAAGAATGTAAGAAGGAAGGAAAAGAAGCTTGTCTCTTCCTGCTTAATATTCCTCTTTCCTATTTATCTCAAATAGATCAAGGCAGTAATTCATCACTCCTTCACAATTCGTAACTAGCATCTGCAAAACACAGGCACACGCAGTCTGAGAATGCTCTGATTATCTTCTATTTAAAATTCCCACATAGGGGCGCCTGGGTGGCTCAGTCACTCAAGTGTCTGACTCTTGATTTCGGCTTAGGTCATGATCTCAGGGTCTTGGGATTGAGCCCCGCATCAGCCTCTGAGCTCAAGGGGGAAATCTCCTTGAGGACTCTCTTCCTCTCCCTTTACCCCTCCCCACACTTGCGTGGGCTCTCTCTCAAATACATAAATCTTTTAAAAATAATAAAATTAAACTCCCAACTTAAACGACTGGGAAATGTGAATGCTTGACACCTGCTGTGTCATACTGTTTAAATGATATGGTCTGCCTCTACTCTTTTGGAATTCTACCTAAGAACACATGCTGTATTTAAGCCAGAAGTCATAATTGTCCTAAAAAGAAACACTTTGCCCCCAAATTGGCAAACTTCCCAGTGAATTTTATTTTGCATCTACTCCCTCCAAAAAGAAGAAGAAGAAAAAGAGAAACAGTCTGCCTTGTAGGAAGTCATGATTAATTTTATGAAGAATATTTAATATGGGATGCCTGGGTGGCTCAGCCGGTTAAGCGTTTGCCTTTAGCTCTGGTCATGATCCCAGGGGCCTGGAATTGAGTCCCAAAATGGGCTCCCTGCTCAGCGGGGGAGCCCTGCTTCTCCTTCTGCCGGCCGCTCCCCAACTTGTGCTCTCACGCTCTTTCCCACACTCTCTCTCTCTGGCAAATAAGTTCTTTAAAAAATTTTAAAGAATATTTAATATTTAAGGTAAACAAATATAGTCGTGGTACGTAAATATTTTCCCCAAAGGAGTCCTTCCGTAGTGTTAGTGCTGTGGAAAAAAAACTTGTAAAAAATAGTAAAAGTATTTTTGTAGAGCATTTTTTTGTTATATCAGCAGAGCTGTCTGTGGCTGCTTCTTGAAATAGCGTTGTGATATGGAACTGAACACTATCATCTTATTATAATCGTTTTCTAGGAGTGTAGTAAAGTGGTGGATCTTGATGGTATTTGAGGAGAAAAATCAAGCCATTTCTGAGGTTAAAAACTTCCTTTTAACCCTTAGACTATGGTACTTGAATTTGTAGATAGGTGGGTGGGCTATAAAGGACAGTCAAGACTTTTTTGCATCTGCTAACAACTTGAGAAATTAAGGTAGGCAGTGGTTATGTAAGCATAGTATTAGAGGGATACCTTAAAGTCTTCTAACAAAGTTTTATGAATAATAAAAAAAACACTTTGGGACACCTGGGTGGCTGTTGATTTCAGTTCAGGTCATGATCTTGGGGTTGTGAGATTCAGCCCTGTGTGTGCCTTCCCTCTCACTCTTTCTAAAAAAAAAAAAAAAAAATCTTCGGGGCACCTGGGTGGCTCAGTTGGTTAAACGACTGCCTTCGGCTCAGGTCGTGATCCCGGAGACCTGGGATCGAGTCCCACATCGGGCTCCCTGCTTGGCAGGAAGCCTGCTTCTCCCTCTCTCACTCCCCCTGCTTGTGTTCCCTCTCTAGTTGTGTTTCTCTGTCAAATAAATAAAATCTTTGAAAAAAAATCTTAATGGAGACACAGATGTGTACAAAATAGAAAATAATTTTAATATGAAATATTATGTAAATTTGATTCTTTGCTTCCATTAGCTCCATATCTGAAATGAGCTTGAAAAAACTCTCCTAAGTGTGATTGCCAGATTCACTGGATTGAAGGTCTGTCCTGTGATATATATTTTTTGTGTGTGTTACCTTGCCCTGTCTGAAAAATACTGGCTGTCATAGTAAAACATTGATTTGATTACATCACACTAAACATGCTATATTAAAACATGATTGATTCAATACTGAACTTTTTACCACCTTCATTGAAATAATTAGAGATGCCTCTAGGTCCTCGCAAAATCAAGGTTTACATTTGTTACATTTATTATAGGCTTTGAAGACATAGAGGCAGTGGGACGCAGCGCTGCCAATTATAATTCTTAAACCAAATGCAATTGGCTATTACTTTGTAAGTTTCAAAGTCTTACTCTTTGGGGTTTTTGGGGTCATATTTCCTTTTAAAAAAGAAATAAACATTCCCTTAAGATCTGGTCATGAGTTACTGACTTTATGAAGTTGACTATAACTGGAAATTCAGAAAAGACAGAAAAGGATAGGATTTTTACTGTTTTACTGTTTTTTTTCTGTTCCCACAGAGACTTGTCTCAGTGACTTCTAATTGGTTTTGAATTTGTGGAATCTGCCTTTATAATAAACTCAAAAAATTGGAGAACTTGGATGTTTGAATATTAAATAAACTGACATTTTAGACAGGCATAAGCCCAATTCTTTATTAACATGCTCTTCTAGGGCACCTGGTGGCTCAGTGGGTTAACCCTCTGCCTTCGGCTCAGGCCATGATCTCAGGGTCCTGGGATCTAGGCCCACATTGGGCTCTCTCCTCAGCGGGGAGGCTGCTTCCTTTTCTCTCTCTGCCTGCCTCTCTGCCTACTTGTGATCTCTATGTCTGTGAAATAAATAAATAAAATCTTAAAAAAACAAAACATGCTCTTCTGTTGAAATGCACCATAGCTCAATGGTCAAATTTCAAAGTTGGTGGGCTACAGATAGTAGAAGTAAAATGACACCTTGGTTAACAAATCTTCTGGGAGCAAAAGCAAAAAGCTCCCTCAAAGAAAGTTGGCTAGGGTATTGGAGCACCCATTCCGGTTTCTTCATTTGGGGATAGAAGAAGAAGGCATGCTCCCTGCCTTAAGTACATCTAGACTTCTCAATGGTAGGCCTGGTGCTGGCTGTAGGGTGGGCCATCCCTACATAGGGCTTATATGTGGCCAGACAATTGCAACTATTATTTTCTCTGTGTGCTAGGAAGGGGCTTATTGACACCGATGAGAGCACATGCTGTTTTCCTCAACTCACATCTACATATTACCATCTCCCTATACTACTATCTCTTCTGGACTCTTACCCTGTATGGCTTCTTAGGGCAAGGGAGTTTTCACTTAGTTATCTTATATATAGTAGGTATGGAATCAGCATTTAGGAATGAATTCTTTCACTTACTCATTTCTCTCTACTTCAGGTATGTATGTTTGTATCTAGTTATATCCTTTATTACAATATTAATAAGAAATATGAAGAATGGGGGGCACCTGGGTGGCTCAGGCGGTTGAGCATATGCCTTCAGCTCAGGTCATGATCCCAGGGTTCTAGGATTGAGCCTCACCTTGGCCGCCCTACTCAGGGGGAGTTTGCTTCTCCCTCTCCTTTCCCCCCTCCCCCACTCATGCTTGCTTGCTAACTGTCCTGTCTCTCAAATAACTAAATAAAATCTTAAAAAAAACCAGAAATGTGATGAATGAAAACTAGTTACATGAACCAAGCTTCCAAACAGAAGAATTTTCTCGTCTAGATACATGAGACTTGATATAGTTTAATTGGTATATGAATTTTACAAGATGAAAAAAGACTGAAGTATTGCGATATGGTAGAGTGAACAAACATTAATTTTAAAAAAGTTTTTTAGGGACAATGCTTTATGTATTGGGTAATTAACTTTCATCCTGTCATAGTTATCTTTTTTTTATAGATTTTATTTATTTATTTGACAGAGAGAAAGGCAGCTAGAGAGGGAGCACAAGCAGGGGGAGTGAGAGAGGGAGAAACAGGCTTCTCGCTGAGCAGGGAGCCTGATGCCTGGGGCTTGATCCCAGGACCCAGGGATCATGACCTGAGCCAAAGGCAGATGCTTAATAATTGAGCCACCAAGGGGCCCAGAGCCACCCAGGCACCCCCTGTTACAGTTATCTGGTGGAGTATCATTTGTCATTCCATTTGTTTAGCCCAACTCCCTCATCTGTGTTGTAGTGCTATTTTTGTGATAGTGATGGGTGGCTTTGGAATTCAGAATGTGTTCCCTTAAATGTCGATATCAGTAATGTAGAGTTCTCCCTAAATTTGATCTGAGTTATATCCTAAGATAGGCTACCTCCTTACCCTCTGTATGTCGGGAGAATGGCATGAGAGATTTTTAGCATTGGTATTGTTTTTATGGAAATGGGAAAAGTGGGTAATTTTAGACTGAATTAATCCAACCAAAAAATTACTTTAACAGAACGTGTCCTTCTGAGATCTTTCTTGTATATATCAATGAACCACTGAAATGACAATTACTTAGGGCCTATTTTTTCTTTTCTTTTCTTTTCTTTTCTTTTCTTTTCTTTTCTTTTCTTTTCTTTTCTTTTCTTTTCTTTTCTTTTCTTTAGTCTTGGTGTAAAGGGAACATTGTGGGCTCTGGGATCAGACTCAAGTTCAAATCATAGCTGCCAAACTCATGGCAAAGGCTTAAACTCTCTGAGCTTCAGTTTCCTATCTTTAAAATGGGATTGCTGTGAGTATTAAGTAACCCAGAGAATGCATCGGGCACAGTGCCCAGTGCATAGCAGGTGCTGGGGTGAAGAATCTTATTCCTATGTTGAAACTGACATCGGCTCTTTATTAATGTGATTTTATTTTAAATGTGACAGACACATGCATATAGAGAAGCTTCTTTACTTTAGAAAATCATTTTGCAGTCTGACTCTATCACCTTGAATGGAGAATTTTCTCTTTTATGGATTCTAGTATTGCCGCAGCACAAAAAAAAGCCTTGGAAAGATTAGCCTCCATTTTATAGCCTACATGCTAAAGATTTCCATTAGTGAATTCACTGCAAGTTGGCAATAAGGTACTTAGACTTGTGCCATTAAAGAATACAAATAAATAGTCAACCAAAGCTTTATCTTTCTTGATTTCTTTTAGGCAAGCACCTCAGGAAGAGCTCCATTCTTCTTGTTTCTTAAATAGCAGTTAATTTAGACCTTGTTTTAAAATAAAGGTTGCTATGATATTTGTAATTTCTTTGTGTAATGATGCTGTAAATGCCATTTTCATTGGGACTTATCTTTAAAATATTTGAAGTCTCTAAGGTTTTTTCCTTCCTTTTCATAAAAATACCAGGCTTATTTTATATGTATTTCCTTATTTCAAAAGTTGGAATTTTCTTTCTGATTGTTTTAAAAACAATTTCGCATTTTTTAATGGAAGCTGAGTGAGAGAGAGAGAGAATCATTCAGTTTTTGTTTGGGAGGGTTGAAGGAGGGTTTGGTAAGATTCTAACTTGTGTGAAGTAGGAAAGTTATTAAGATCTTTAGAATTAAAAAAAAAGATCCTTAGAATTCAAGGCAATTATGCATACTTTGAATCTTAGAAAAATCTATGGGGAATAACTTCTACCATCTTAAGTTTTTAATTTATTTCTCAAGGGTGGAAGGAAATACCTTGACAGATTTAGCACTCAAATTCAAATGAGTATGAGAACAGGTGGCTAAATTTCTCTTCCACCTGCCATGCAACTTTATCACAAGAAATGTTTCATTTAGCAAATGCCACTGCTAGGAGACACTTCTCTGTTTCAGAGCAGAAAAACAAATGGAGGGGGAGTACTTCATTGAAGAAAACCTTTTTCTTGATTTTCTTTTTAAATTGTGAGTGTGACAACTATGTATTTTACTTTTCTGGGGGATGGGTGCTGGAAGCATGAGTCAATGCCTTAATTAACTAACCCTGTTTGTTGCCTTGTTATATGTTCATGACTTTAATGCTGTTGTTACTTATGTTTTATTTTGTTATTGTTGCTGTTCTTGCATACTAACCCACTGGGTGCTGACTTTCATTTAGGATAATAGTATTACTCTGAGAAATGATAATATTTGTATAATACTTTTAACACTAACTTAGAAATCCCTAGTCTTTTGTCACAGAATTACGTTATTAAAATACATTGTTGGTGGGATGGTCCTGGCTGAGTCAGTCGGTAGAACATGCAACTCTTGGTCTCGGGATCATGAATTTGAGCCCTGTGTTGGGTATAGAGATTACTTTAAAAAAAATCTTGAAAAAAAATGAACTGATGGGTTTAACCACATTGTAATGTAATGGTAGCAAGGAAAAGGAAGTGCTGTGAAGCTAATGGGGAACTCAATAGAGAAAAGTTAAAGGCATTATTCATATGCTTGGATCTTTGTAGTTCTTTGATTCATCCCCCTCGCCCCTCCGAAATTAAAAACAATATAGGAAAGAAGAGAGAACAGTAGCGACTATTCTCAGAGTCTTGGCAGCACTTTTTTCCTGCAAGTCCTACGTTCTCCCAGCATCTTTCACACAGAGCCTTCTTAATGTGCTATTCTCTATGTGATGTGAGCAGGAAGTGAATGTGCCTGCACATGAGTTGGTGCATAGACCATCTCCACCAAAACCAGTCCAGTGTTTCACGAGTTTTTCTGCTAATAATTTCAAAAAGCGCTAAAACGGCCCCTCTTCCTCGACAAGGAAGTTTGACCTCACCTGGCTTTCTGTATAATGTGATCTGGTGCTTGCAGTGACAGAGAGCAAGAAACTGAGATGGGTGTTTCATCGTTTACCAAGATAAGACCTCTTTTTTAAAAGATCTTATTTATTTATTTATTTGACAGAGAGGGAGAGACAATGAGAGAGGGAACACAAGCAGGGGGAGTGGGAAGGGGAAAAGCAGGCTTCCCGCTGAGCAGGGAGCCCGATGTGGGATTTGATCCCAGGAACCCGGGATCATGACCTGAGCCAAAGGCAGACGCCTAACCACCGAGCCACCCAGGCGTCCCTATAACCTCATTTTTTTAAACACAAAGGTACTCATTTTGGTGGATTGGGGGTGAGTTTTTTTATTTTAATTTTTCCCATTTATTTACATATTTATTCATTTAGGTATGGCGTGTTGGAAGACTGTTTGAGGCTTTGGAACCAAACAGTGCAATTGTGAGATTCTCTTCCCTTATTCACACTGCATACAATCAACCCCAGTTGCTGTAGTGAATTCTGGGAGTACGGCTGCTGCTTCTGCTGCTGCTTCTTCTTCTTCTTCTTCTTCTTCTTCTTCTTCTTCTTCTTTGAGAGTACGGCTTCTTTATAGAACATGTACCAAACTGTTAACCTCTACAGAACTATTCACTCTAGAAAACATATTTCAGCCAGATTGCCACAACATTCTGGCTGCAGCCTACCTACCAAGTCAGACGTGTAACACATGATCCTTTGTTGTCCCAGTGTTCACTGTGTCCATTTGATGACTTAAGATTTAAAAATCCATTTGGATGAACAGTGCCACGTAGACAGCAGGGGCTCAATACATGTTTGCACTAGCAATTTTGAAAGTATGTCTTCAACTCTTTAAGTTTATATGTAAGGAGGGAATCTTTGCTTTAATTTGCATATTTTGAGATACTAATGAGCTTGAACATTTTTCTCTCTGTTAACCAGTTTTAGGCAAGATTACCATGTTAGTTAGCATCACCCTGTTAGCCTGATCATTGCTTAGACTTTCTATTTCTTTTGTGTTTGCACAGCAGTGCCCAGAAATACTATAGTTGATATAGGATCATTTTGACCACCTTTGCAAAGCTTTCAGTAAAATGATCAGACAGTGCTTCTATCTCTACCCTAATGATCTTTGAAAAAGTAATTGTTCTCTTTGAACAAGCATACAGTTGAGTGATTCATGTACCCTTTGCGAAAGATTGCTTTTGTGCTCTTTGGTTGGCCATTGTTAAGAAAATAAGATGTGTCCAGTGGCAGTGGGGTGGGCTGAAGGGCCTGATAGCACTATCAGATGTAGGAAGAAGATTTCAGTTTTGGACAGAAAATTGATGAACACACTCTCTCCCATGAATAATTTTATAGCATTGATCCAGTGGGTCTATTTAGTCAGGATTTGCATGATTCAAAGTCAGTATGTGAAAATGAATCCAAATAGCAGCAGTTTTAAGCAGAATGATGAAATTATTATTCTTACATGAACTTACATAGAACCAAAGCTTTTCTTGCTCAATTGTCTTCTAAGCTTCGAAGCCATTATCTACTTATCTACTATAAACACTTGATTGTTCGAATTGTGGGGCTGGAGGAAACAGAGGTATTTTATTGTTAGGTAGTCTCAGAAGAATTAATGGTAATTAATAAACCTACTGCCAGCATTAACCTCATGTAATCAACCCCCAGACTGGGAAGTCATTTAGAACATGAAATTGCTTTCGAAGAATTTTCCTGAGTGATTTAACCCCTCTATATGAGGGTTTCTCAATCTTGACACTCTTGACATTTTTGCCTAAGTACATCTTTCCATGGAGAACTCGCCTGTGCCTCAATGGGATATTTAACATCATGCCACTGCAAGACCATTGCACATACCACTCCTTGTGACAACGACAATGGAACACAGCTCCAAACATCGTCAAACTTGGGGAGGGGAGAAACAAAATCCCTCTTGGGCCTCTAACCCCTTCTGAGAACCATGGTTATTTCCTTTAACCATATGACTTGAAAAATGAATATTTTAAAAAAAACTGTTATTTGTCCTTAGAATTACTCAGGTAATCATCCCTTTAAGGAAAATTTGATATAACTGTGGCCTGGGCTTTGCAGAGAGCTTTTATCCTCCTTGCGGTGTTGAAAAACAGTTCTCTTCACATCCAGTCAGTGAACTTAATGAAAAGGAGATAGAAGAGAATATTGAATCTGCTGAAAAGTTTGGCATGTTACTGATAGAGAAAAAATAGGGAGTGTTCTGAATGTTAAAAAGTCAAAGTATGTTGATAAAAAGTCATGAAGAAGAGGATTTTAGTGAAGGCTTCTTCAGCATTTGAAGTGATTAAGTAGACAGCCAACCATGTTTTCTTACCAAGGAAGGGCTGCGTTTTCACATTCTGCTTTTGAATTTTAGGAGCTAGACAAATGGCAAGTAAACAAGTTGTTATCTGTAGTTTCTTCCAAAAAAGCAATTTCCAGGATATGTTATAGGCACAGTGTGGCTTCAGCTTTATTCCTGTCCATTTTACATCTATGGTTCTATAAAAATGATAATTGATGGTCATGGAAAGCACTGCATGAGGAAGAAATGTCCACAAAAATGAGATGCTGTGTTCATTCAAATGACATATGTTAAAATTCTCATGTGCTAGGTTCTGTGCAAGGAATACAGAAAATAATAAAACATTCTACTTGGATATTTCATTAAAATAATTCTGTTTGGATGGAAATTTTCTGGTTAGGGGTACCAATTGCAATCAGTTTATTTTCCACTTTTCCCATTAATTCTGTACTTTTAAATGTTTGTCGGCAAAAGCTGTTTAAAACGGTGGGTGAGTGAGTGCATGCTAAGTGTCATGTGTGGAATCTAATTCTTTTCAAGGCTATTTTTGAAATTAGTAGAAAGTTGTATTCATTTTCTGCTATGCTTGTTGAAATCTTATTTAAATTATTCTCATTATTAAATATCCATGAGAGTTGAATAAAACATTGTCATGTATTATTAATTCATTTTTGTTATACTATGGCTCTAATATCCTTAAGAAGAATTGATCTTACCCTTGAGGCCAGAACTTTTGCTAATTATTACAAGATATAAAACAGTTTCACTGATGTCCGGATTCAAAAAGCTGGATCTTAAAGTATGGTAGTATTACAATTTTTTTTGTTCAAATTGATCAACCGAGGTTGCAGGTATGGTAGGGAACAAGTGAAATCCAAACAATATTAGATAGGCCAGAGTTAGAAAAACAAATAATTGGGGGCACTTGGCTGGCTCAGCCAGGACCATGTGACTCTTGAGCTTCGGGTTGTGGGTTCCAGCCCCATGTTGGGTGTAGAGCTTACTTAAAAATAAAACATTAAAAAAGAAAAAAGAAAGGGGCACCTGCATGGCTTAGTTGGTTGGTTAAGCATCTGCCTTCAGCTCAGATCATGATCTCAGGGTCGTGAAATCAAGCCCAGTATTGGGCTCTGGGCTCAACATGGAGTCTGCCTCTCATTTCCCTCTGCCCCTCCCTCCCTCTCTCTCTAAAATAAGAGAATCATTAAAAAAGAAAGAAAGAAAGAAAGAAAGAAAGAAAGAAAGAAAGAAAGAGGGAAAGGGAAAAAATTTAAAAAGAAAGGAAAAAAGAGAAAGAAAGACAGAAAGAAAGAAAGAAAGAAGAAAGAAGAAAAACAAATAATCCAACACAGGAAGTTAGAGGTAAATAGCAAAATTGGAGTTCCAGCACTTGAAAATGTCCTCTTCTTCTTCCTCTCCCAGTGTCTATTTTAGCCATTGACATCATGAATGCACAAACCCATTCAGAAATACTAGCTCCCTGATCTTAGATGATTTAGAGACACTTTTGGCAGGGTATACCAGAGGAAACACAGGCTTGCCTAGTTTAAGGGATAATGAAAGATTGTGCATGGTGGTCAATATTCAGTGTAACCTGAGGCCCTCATTAAATATTTTGCATGGTCCCTGTGAAACAAACTGCCCTGTTAACTACAGGGTCTCCAATCCTTTTTATAGCCCCCCAAAAGTTACTAATGTAATATATATAGGCATAGCTTACATTTATTTTTTTACATTTATTTTTTTACTTTTTATTTCTTAGAAAAGATGGAAAGGCCACTAGACTGTAGCAATTTAACTGAATAATCCCCAAATGATCAGTGAGAGATATTGCTGGAAAAAGAAATGACCTCATGTGTAAAAGTTTTTGTTCTGCTGGGGGTTGAATAGAACTATAACTAATGACAGAAGAGGAAGTAGTGTGTTACTGTCACAGTTAATCTTTGACTTTTATTAATGGGGCCTTTGGAGTGTGGAATCACACGAGATTTACATTCAAATCCTGATCCAACCACTTTAAATAAATTTGCAATCTTAGGAAACTTACTTTTAAACTTTCTGTAGCTCATTTTCCCTACATTTCCTACAAAGAAAATAATAATAAGATTGTTGGATTATTTTAAGGATTATATGAGGTCATGTGTGTAAATTTCTGGGCAAGTACCTGATATATAGTGACTATTTAATAAATGATAGCTATTATTTTTATCTTTCTCAAATTAGGTATTCCAAAGTAATTTTAACTATAAATAACACAATGTTATTGTTACCTAAACAGCATAAAACCAAAAGCAATTACTCTGGCACTAGAGATTAAAAAAAAAAACCCTTTGTGAATGTAGCTTTGAACCAACTTTGTTGATTTCTCACTTCTAATTTTTCTCTGACTTTGAAAAGTTTTTTACAAATATAGAAGATAATTTCTTCTAGGGTATAGAGTGGCATCAGCCTAAAGCACAATGAAACAGAATCCAGTATATTCTGTAGTCAAATGATTAGTCCTAGTGACTGGTTATTTCTCTAAACAGTGCCATTATTGTGAATTCTGTATCAGCTTTTAACCTGCCTTTCTTTCTGATTTATCCACATTTTCAGATCTCTAGTGGAAGAGGAGGACCAACACATGAAATTGTCCCTGGGAAGCAGCGAAATGGGTCTCTCATCCCATCTGCAGTCTTCCAAGTCAGGGACCACACGCATCTTTACCAGCAATACCCACAGTTCTGTGGTGTTACAGGTAATCTAAACTGTCCCTTTTATAATATTTAAATGGATATAAAACCCACCCAGCATGTTTGTGGTGTGGGATGTCGATAGTCAGGGGTGAGGAGTGTGCCTGTGTGTAGACGGGGTGCACATAGGAACCCTCTGTCCTTGTTCCATTTCTCTGTGAACTTAAAACTGCTCTAAAAAATTAAGTTTATTAATTAAAAAAAGAGCAAACAAACATCATGGAAGAAACCTTGAGGGGAAAACTACATACCTTCCTGGCATTAAAATGAAAAACCAAAAAACCCCTGAGTGCTCTCTGTGTTTTGTTTGTATGAAGGAGGTCTTGCCATTGCCACTTTCTTTTTTTTTTTTTTTTAAAGATTTTATTTATTTATTTGACAGAGAGAAACACAGCCAGAGAGGGAACACATTCAGAGGGACCGAGAGAGGGAGAAGCAGGCTTCCCGCCGAGCAGGAAGCCCGATGTGGGGCTCGATCCTGGGTCTCCAGGATCATGACCTGAGCCGAAAGCAGTTGCTTAACCAACTGAGCCACCCAGGC